>CAUYLG010011044.1:0-82500 GCA_963573385.1 Cacajao melanocephalus | reverse complement strand
TGGCATCCCTGCCCCACATACAACTCGAATCCACCTCTCTCTCTCCCTCTTTACTGACAGCCCCTGGCCTAAGTCAGCACCGTCTATCTGGGGTCTTGCTTTTCCTTTCCCTTCAGTCCAGTTGGCTCTCCACACAGCAGCCAGAAGGAGCACTGAAAAGTCCATGTCGGATCATGTCCCTTGCTCAAAGCCCCTTCAGTAGATTTCCAGCGCCTTGAAAATGAAGTCTCAGCCCCTAACCCAAGTTCTGCGGCCCCCATGAGCTGGCCTCGACCACAGCGCCAGCTTCTCACGCCACTGTCGCCCTTGGTCCCTGTTCTCCAGCCACACCGTCTTGTTCTGTTTCCTCAAACCTGTCCAGCTCTTCCCAACGCAGGGCTTTTGCAGGGGCTCGTCCCTGTGCCTGAATGCTCTTCCTCACATTTCTCTTCATTCCTTGGAGCTTGACTCACGGGTCAACTCCTCAAAGAGGCTTTCACTAACTTCAAATGGCCTTTGCTAATCCTCTCATTTAGGTCCCTTAGTTACTTTATCTCCGGGGATCATTTCTTCACAACATTTACACATTTCATAACCTTTTTGTGCTACCCTTTTGTGACTATTTGTCTTGCTAGCAAGCAGCATGATGGTAGGAGGTATACCTAATTTGCTCACCACGGTGACCCCAGAACCAAGATCAGTCCCCGGCACATAGTAGTTACTCAATAAATACTAGCGGGTTGCAGCTTCATTCGTAATAATTGCCAAAAATTAGAATCAACCAAGATGTCCTCCAGTAGGTGAATGAATAAATAAACTGTGGTACATCCAGACAATGGAATGTTCTTCAGCACCAAAACAAATGAGCTAACAAGCCACTATAAGATACGGAGAAAATGTAAATGCATACTATTAAGTGGAAAATGCCAGTTTGGAAAGGCTAGGTAATGCATGAATCCAATTATATGACTATCTGGAAAAGACAAAACTAAAAGATCAGTGGCTGCCAAGAACTCAGAAGTGGGAGGAATGAATAGGTAGAGCATGGAGAAGTTTTAGGGCAGTGAAAATACTCCGCATGATATTATAATGGTGGATATAAGTCACGTACATTTCTCCAACCCATAGAACAAATACCACCAAGAGTAAATCCTCATGTGAACTATGGACTTCGGGTGATGCTGATGTGTCACTGTAGGCTCATCAATTGTAACACACGTACTATTCTGCTGGGGGATGTTGATCACAGGTGAGGCTGTACATATGTGGGGGTAGGGGATATTTGAGAAATCTCTGTGCCTTCCTTTCCATCGTGCTATGAACTTAAGCTGCTCTTCAAACAAAGAACCTTTAAAAAAATCAATCAATTAAAGTTTTTTAATTAAAATAAATACATACTGAAGGAATGAATAAACTTTTTTTCAGATGTCACTTTTTCCTTTTTTTTCTTTCTTTTAATGAAAGCCAAAAGGCCATCAGCTCATTTTTTTTTTCTTAGAAGTCCATAAAATAATGATGTGTCCTGAAATTGATGGGTTCATAGATTCAATGAAGGACAGGATATAGAGCAATTGGGCTGAATTGTACCTCCAGCTGTTTTGGCTGTTCTAGCCCCACTCAAGGCAGGTCAGCCTGCAAGCATAGCACACATGTCTCAAAGGCTCAAAAGCTACTCACATTCTTGGGGGTCCCACTGAGTCCCCAAGAGCACTGAGGAAACAACCACTTCACAGTATCCCATATTTTCACAAATCTGTCTGCCCCACAGCACAGCCATCAGCTCAAAATGACCATTCCTACATTTTCTGTAAGTCAAAATCTCTCCCTTCAAAAGGCCCACGTTCAGAAGCTCCCTCCCATAAGACTTTCTCTGGTTCCTCACGATGATATGAACACGCCTCGGCAACATTCGTTTCATTCCACCTGGTGTTATTAAGTCAGTCTACTTACGCCTTCCCTATTAGACTTAGAACTCCCTGAGGTCAAGAAGCGCTCTTCCTCATCTCCACATTGCTCTATTTCCTGCAGAGAGCTTGGCTTATCAAAGACATTTCATCAGTTCAACAAACTGATTCAAACGTCCCCCCATCTAAGGCAATTTGTCCAGAGAATCTTCCTGCACTGTACAATCCATTCTAGATTAAAATGCCAAAGACCAGAAATCTGGAAGCAGAAAAAAAAATCCAATAATTAATTTCAGAAAAAAGTAGAATTCCAAATCTTTTAAAATGTAATTTTGAAATCCTTTAAACATGCAAGCCTCATTAATCACTCTGCAAACACTCATCTCAGAGACTGTCCACATAACGCCTAATTCCTAATGATTATTGGTCTGAATTTGTAGCTGATTTCCTCATGCTTAAATTACAAAAGATTAAGATGGAACAATGACATTGGGGAAACAATCTCCTTCTTAATTGTGCCACTGGAGCTAAAATACCCTTTCATGCATATAACTAATTCAAACCTTCACTATTTCCTATAAATCAGAAATACTTAAATGCCATTCAAAAAGGTAGCAAAACAAATAATACACACACACACACACACACACACACAACGGAAGATTCTATGACACCACTCTCTAATCTAAAGGATTTACGTCATTTCTGGCCAGAGAGAATACAGAAAATCAGCCAATACAACAGTTTCAGTGACCAACGTAAGGAAATTGGAAATGACCCAGAAGTAGGGGATACCAGGGACCACAGGATATGAGAAATACAGTCAGGACTGTCATAGCAGAAGTCATGAGGAGAATACCTGGGAGCCCAATCCTTCTTTCTGCTCTCCCAGAGTAACTGGTAGAATCCTAACCTAAAACCCAAACAGGGGACCTTGAAGGAGCAGATTCAAAATTTGGACCTGGCTTATATCAAGAGATGTCCATGAAGACCCCAACATCACCTGTCACCAACAAGGCCCTAGAGAATCCCTCGCAGAAGAGTGTCATTGCAAATGGTTCTGCTGTTGTGAAGTGGCCAGCTGGGAAAAAAGGAACAGGTGGGAGAGGATGGGGAGGTGACTGGCTGTGGCCTTTGTACCCTGGACACAAACTAGCAGCGGAAATAAATCCTGGTGCCTCCCAGTCCATATGCTTTGTTTACCAATCTCTTATTCTTTGCAAAGCAACCATATCTGGGGAGAGGAGGGAGGCAGAAAAAGGAATTAAAAGACGTATCACAAGGCTCTTACCCATGTGAGGTGGGCTGTGGGTGACAAGCGTGGGTGCCTGGCTCTTTTTGTTGTAAATTGCCCATAGAATCTGAAATCTCTCTCTTTGGCTCAAATCCAGAGCCATCTCCCTTGAGATTAAACCCTTCCTCCCAAAGAAGAAGACAGAGATTCACACGCAGCAAGAATAACACCTCCCCATGGATCATCCTCAGGGGACCAGTAAAAAAAAATGATAGTGGGTAATAGCAAAGGTGATCACCGCAAGGAATTTTCACTTGAGAAGTGACCACCTTGCTCAAGATCCCCGGTATCTCTGACAACAGAGAAAAGCATCTGTCAAGCCGGCCAGGTGTTGACTAACAATGCAGACAATCCCCCACGCTGGCACCACTGGAGCCTCCTGCAGTCCAAGGCACAGGCACAGGCTCTCCTGTGCTCCATCTACACCACTGTGGAGCCGGGGCAGTGACTCCATCTTTAATCCACATAGCTCACGGAGAAATGTCATGGACAAAACAGTTTTAAACAATCATGTCCTGGCATAGAAATTATGTAAATCGTCAGGGATTTTACTCCTATTCTGAATGTAAACCTACGTTGGACTAAAAAAATCTTCATTTAACTTCTTTTGCTTTTTCTAATTTCGTAACATTTAAATCTATCCGCTTTCTATTGATTTTGAAGTAGCTGAATGGGTTGAAATCGCGGCAAGATGGCACAGATGTGGTTCCTCCTCAGTGTTCTGGACAGAGGCCTCCTTGTCTGCTCTTCCAAGAGTCCCTATTTCTGCTGATGGAATTGCCTTCCTTGGAATTACACAGGCTCTTCACCTTGGTGTCTCCACGGACACCTCCCCTTTGCCTCTCCTTGGCCTCCCGCTTTACTCTTACTCCAGATCTCATCAGTGCCAAACCTGAAACTCCTCCACCTGCCCGGTGTGCATTCCTTCCTCTCTGGTCCGGCCACAGCCAGCAAGTCTGGCCTCCCCAGGACCTGCCTCATTTCACACGGGCCTCCCTGCCTCAAGTCTTGTTCCCTCCTTTCTATGTTTCCTAGACATGGCTGACAAGTCAACCTTCCAGAAGAAGTGATCATGTGATTTCCTTGTTCAATACCATGGAGGACTCTCTCTCTCTCTTTTTTCTATTTTCTGTTTTATTTTATTTTATGATTCTTAGGAAGTATGCAGAGAACTCTCCCTAAATGTGGAGAAAGTCCACACTCCTCAATCTGTCCTTTAAAGCCTGGTCACATCCAAACAACTCAGTGTTAAATTTCAGTGCTGCGTCTTGTATCCCCAGTGCACCAACCACTCACTGACCTCTGCACATGCTTAGAACACGTCCACTGTCATTTATGTCTGCAATGCCCCTCTGCTCCTGGCTCTGTACCTTCAAACCTTCCCGTCTTCAAGGTTCAGGCGAAATGCCCAATCTCCAAAAGCCTTCCCTGGCCACTTTCGATGAAAGGATCTTTCATTCCTAACTCTATGATGACAGACACTTCCCTTTGCGAGGCATTGATGTTCCTCCCCCCACCCACCCCATCTCCAACACATGACCTCCCTCTGCTGGGAATTTCCTGGGGGCCACCCTCTGTGACTCTCCGTGCATCCTCCACAGGGCCCAGCAACCTGCCATGCCCACAGCAGTCTCTGCGCAACACCCAGAAGTTTGTACCAGCTTCGATGTCCACCTTTCTCTTCTCCCATACCCTGCTCATCAGGTAGAGAACTTTCCCAACGAAAACAGAACTTCCCTGCTGCAACACCAAAACAGGTCAAGGCTGCCACTCGATCACAACTCTTCCATTTTTGAAATCTTTCGGAATGAGCTCAGCTGTCACAGGCTGCACCCTGCGGAAAGGTCAGCCCAGAAGGCAGAGGATGCCACTTTGGCAGGACCGGGGCTGCTCCACGCTGGTGACGACAGGCTGGGTGTTTTGTGCCCCTAGAGGGTTAGGACACACAGCAGCCAGTCGCAAAGGACGAAAAGGACCAGCGCCTGGGTGTGGGGCGGGCAGGGCAGAGTCCCGGGAGTTGAACCCTGTTGAATCCCGGCTCCAAACTTTTCCCTCCGTCAGCGCGGAGCCCTCCACCAGCCAGGGCTGGCTGACGCCGCGATGCCACAAAAGCCGGGACCGGAAGAGAAAAATGCGTGGGACGGGGACGGCGAAGGTGGTCATTTTCAGAACTTCGGGGGCTCCCGGGCCGGCCCTCGGGGTTCCCCAGCGTGCGAGGCCAGCGTGCGGCCGCCCGCGGGTCCGGACCGGCGCCTGCCCGGGACCGGACGGGCAGGGTCGGGATGCAGACGCCGCTCTGGTGCTGATGCTGCGGCCGCCGCGCACTGACAGCCGCTCCGCCACCCACCGCGCCGCGCTGCGGCTCCGCGCCCCGGTCCGCTCCGGCCCCGGGCAGGGCCTGCGGGCTGCGGCGGGCGGCGGGGCCCAGGCCGCTACTCACCCGGAGGGTTGACCGCCGCCGGGGTTGCCATCTTGCTCGGAGAGGGTCGGCGCGCGCCGCCGGGGGCGCGGGAGGGGAGGCGCGGAGCCGGGCGCGCAGCCCCGGGGACCCGGTCAGGCCCAGGCGCCGCCGCGGCCGCCACACAAAGGACGGCGCGGGCGGGCGGCGCTCCCTCCGCGCTCCCCGCCGCCGCGGCCGCTCGCCGTCCCCGCCTTCCGCGCCTCCGCCTCCCCCTCCTCGGCCTCCTCCTCCCAGTTCAGCCTTTGTCGCGCGGCGGGGGGCGCCCGGCCCGCGGCTCCCCGGTCAGAGCGGAAGCACCGCGAGACTTGGCGCTGCGCGCGGCGGGACCCCCGGGTCGGGCACCCCCGGCCGGCCGGCGGGGCAGAGGCCCGGGCGCCCCCTCGGGCCCGCGCAGGTGCCGGAGCCTGGCGGGGCCGGGACCGCACGCGCCCCTCCCGCTCGCCTGGCCCGGGCTGCCCCGCGCGCCCACGCCCCAGGGGTCCGGGCGCGCATCACCGAGGGGCGCCGGGCCCGGGCCAGGGGGCCGGGGCGGAGCGGGCGGGGGAGAAGCCCATTTAGATTCAGAGGGAAGCCGGTCCTGGGAGACGGCCGCGAGGAACAAAGGCGCCCCAGAGCTGCCCACTTAGCATGCCAGAGCCGCGCTGCTCGGCTCCCAGGCCGGGGACGCCTAAGGCCGCCGCCGCGCACAGCTTCCGAGTGCGCGGGGCACGCGCCCAGGCACAGCAGCCGGGCCGCAGACAGGGCCAAGGCCTTGGCTTTGAGTAGGGCGCTCAGCTCTACCTTCCTTCTGGCCGTGATGACCGCCCTTGGTTACTGCCTGAGGGCGTTGCAAGAGCCTTATTTACACCGCCCCGTTGAGAATTTAAAAAGAGTTTTTTAAAAATAGGTTTATCTGCGAATCCTGGTGAAGTTAAGATGCAGAGAACTTGGAGCGGTGGTTTTCTACCAGACACGAGGATCCCTGTGAGAGGTAATGGCCCCTAGGAAGGACACGCCACCATCGTGGTCCCCTGTAAAGGTTAAATGGAAGAATAAAGACATCGCAGGTGAACGCTGAGAAGGGCAAGATGGCCCCTAAACGCAGGCATGTTTGCAGAAACATCACACTGTCTTAAATCCTTCCAAAGAAGCATTTTCTGGAGGGTGAAGAAGCAATGTTTGGGGTGTATTCAAATAAGCATTCTCCACTTTGGGAGGCCGAGGCGGGCGGATCACGACGTCAAGAGATCGAGACCCTCCCGGCCAACATGGTGAAACCCCGTCTCTACTAAAAAAAAAAAATACAAAAATTAGCTGGGCGTGGTGGCACGCGCCTGTAGTCCCAGCTACTCGGGAGGCTGAGGCAGGAGAATTGCTTAAAACCGGGAGGTGGAGGTAGCAGTGAGCCGAGATCGCGCCACTGCACTCCAGTCTGGCGCCTGTCTCAAAATAATAATAATAATAATAAGCATTCTCTTCGGGGAGTATTTGTCACTACCAATCTAATAGTTTATCAGTTCCACAAATGTTAAATGTCTGCCGTGTGCCAGACACAAAGCCAGGTGTTGGGTATACCATGGAAAGAAAGACACTGGAGCTCTGTTCTCCAACGGCTTCTAGTCTGGGGGTACCGTGGGGGGGAATGAAAAGAAGTATCTGCGCTCAAGCAGCACACAACTGCCTTAGGGCTTCGGGCAGAAGCCCTGAAATTGGCATCTCCAGCCTATGGTCATTACTGAATGAATGAGGGCAGACAGGAGGTGGAGCGATCAGGGAAAACGAAAATTAGCTTTGAAGAAAAGAGCAAGACAGGTGGAAAAAGAGGACATTTCAAGTGAAAAATAAAGCAGGTATGCACCCAGCCACAAGATAGGCCAGGCCCACACAGAGAAACCAGGATATCAGCTATGGCCCGCCCCCATGCCCCATATCGAAGTTGACTGTTCCTGATTCCAACATCAAGCCGAATGAGAATTCATCCTCTCTTCTACATACCCGGAAAGGCAATACACTCAAATACCAACTTAATTAATGCATAACATATACTGGACTGAAGATTTCTTAAGGAAAATACAAGAGGAGACTCTCCTCACTCACTCTACATCAAACAAGTAAAACTCCAGCTCGGATATTTCTGCTGCCCAGAGTCCCTTCTGGATCCTTCTCCCCACAGGCCATTCAGTCTCCGGTGGCCCATCCACATAAGTAGCACGTGGCGTCACTGCCTCCTATCCCAGGAGGCTCTTTTATTCTCCAACTTTCCACACCCCTTAGAAGCAAGCAATTCCTCTCCTTGGTGTTTATGTAATGGTTTAGCATTTCAGCTAGGATCTATGGCTCATTTTGCCTACAAATATATTTCTAATATTATTCATAAAAAATAAAACTTGAGTGAACACAACTCTTAACACACACACACACACATTTAAACATACAGATTTGTTGACAAGTTTTACTTTCTTACCCTGCTGTTGTGTTCTGCCCATTTTTCTAAATGTTACTCGGCTGATATCTTTAATGCTGGGTTTTGCACAAGCTTCCTACTTCTTGCGCTGGTCATTGCCATAAAAGACAAGTGACATGTGGACAACTTCTAGATACTTCCCATAGTCTGGGGTCTGCCATGCTGTGGTTTTTGGTATGTAATAAATAGCTTAGATTTTCACAAAAGAGACATTTCATCTTCTCCCCCAGTCACTGGATTTCAGAGGTGCAAAGGACCTTTGACATCATCCAATTCTGCCCCCAGAATTTGCAGATAAGGAAACTGAGGCTAAGGGTAGCCAAGGTCATACAGCTTAATAGGCAGACAAGATTTAGAACTGGGTTATGCACAGTACTGGGATTTGGTGGCTGGGGATGAGAAGTGGTTAGGGTGTCGGGGAAGAGATAGAGAAATGAATGACTCACCTTCTCTCTCTTGTCTCTCAGTATCAAATAGGTTAAATGCTCAGAAACACTGATTGTGGATGAAAACCCCCCACTTAAGTAAACAGTCTGAAATGGAGTAGTTAGTCATTGTTGAATACTGAGTGGCATTTACACAATACAGTGGTCTCGTGCTAATTATGAGAGTTAGTAGACTGTGACCAGTTAACACAGACTCAGGAATTCCACTCAACCTTTAAACAACCTAGAACTCTTTGAAATTCCAAAGGAGGCTGTTGAATTTGAAGCTGAGATTTGCATTTTTGAAAAGACTAATGCAGACTCACTGGGCCCATAACACACGATTCTGGGCACAGCACTCCCAGAGATGACCAGAGTTGACCAGCCACTGTGCTGATGCGTACCAGGGGCCACAGCCTTTGTTGCTTGCTTTTTTTTTTTTTTTTTTAACTTGGTGGGAGAAAGCAGCCACCTGAGTTCTGCTTCACATCCCTTTAAGTCCTAACACGAGAGACAAAGGATCTCCATTGTGTAATATGTACTGATCCAAGGCAGTTTTATCTTCTTTTAACTTCACTTTAAGATAGCAAGAGGCCAGGAATGAAAGCACAACCTTCTGCAGAAGGAGAGGAGAAATAACCACAGTCTCTCTCTTCATTCTGCATGTGTCCTCTCAACCCTTCCTTCCTCCTCCAGTCTTTCTAACTTCTCTCTTTGCTGGAGAGAAAGGCTCATGGGTCCCTGTTACCCCACTGCTACCTCTTTATCTTTATCTCTGCACAGGTCACCAACTGCCCACAGGCTGTCTGTCCAGGCACTACCCCCAGCCCCACCCATGCCTTCTTCTCTACGAGGCCTCTCCTTTACACCAAGAATCATGGACTTAGAACACATCAAAAGTGGATGGATCTTAGTTTTATACAAAAAGACATAAACACCAGCCTTGGAAGCAGGTTTTTGCTCTGTCACTTCATGAAACTTCTCTAAGCCTCACTTTCTCCTCCTGGGAAGTGGGGATGGTGTTACCTACTATGCTGAGTTTTGGTGAAGATGACATTGAATGAACTAATGCACATGCTGTATACACTTTAGAGAGCTTAAAATGTATTGCGATAGCATTGCAGAGGGAAGAAGAAAAGTAGGGCAAGTCCCTGTCCCACAGAGGTAGGAAGGGGAAGCTCGTGGTGCTTGACATTCACGGAGAGTGGGGAGAAGGAAGGAAGGAGGGTGGGAGGGGAAACAGGCAATCAGACCCAGGTGCTGTAATTTCCGTGGAAGGTATATCAAGCCAGCTGATGGGATAACCAAAAACAGAGGTGTTTCTGGCCACCGCCCATGTGGGAGTCTTGGGGAAGATAACACACAGGGTGGGTCTGCAGGGACTGAGGGACGCGGCTGCAAACCTGGGCCTGTGATATGGTGCTCCCGGCTCTCGTGGCTCTGTGAGGTGTGCTAGGTGTCCCACAGGTGAGGAGACATGGAGGCACTGAGGGTCTAAACTAACAGATATCTGGGTAAGGACTAACAGGCTATAGTAGGCAGCACTACATAAACAAAGGCCCCAAACCGAGGCCACAGATATCAGCTCTCAGTGAGAGGCCTCCTAAAGAGGCCTTAATGGTCACCAGCCAAGTGACCATCCCAGCACCTAAGAATGGAGGTGAGCAAGACTCTAAGCTCCCTCTCTCCTGCCACTCCCTCCATGACCACGTTGACACCACCTTGAAGGGGAGCTGGGGGTGAAAGGGAAAGGACCTAAAATGACTGTGTGCTCACCTGGGTGACGCTGAGCTTTTTAAGAGATGGGGTAAAACAAAGAAATACCACGAGCTCTCAAGGTTAAAGTTCATTTGGTTCAAAAGAGTATGAGATGAGTACATTTCT
The DNA here is from genome assembly GCA_963573385.1 of Cacajao melanocephalus. NCBI lineage: Eukaryota > Metazoa > Chordata > Mammalia > Primates > Pitheciidae > Cacajao > Cacajao melanocephalus. The sequence continues at coordinate 72,110 of CAUYLG010011044.1, read as the reverse complement.
AAACATTTTACAGAGATAAAAAGAGACAATCTAAAGTGAGAAATACAACAGATGGAAACATATCTATGGTGAGAACGTACCATGCACGAACTCTTAGGAATCAAGACCAAGTACCATAGTGCTAAAATGTACATGACAAAAACTACCAGGAATTTAAGGAGAAGCTGACAAAAATCACCCTATCAGTAGAGACTTTAACCAAGCTTTTCTAGTTATGGTCGATGAGATCATCAACGACAAAGGATAAATGTAAAATATGCTGAGTTGATTTGAGGTTTGTTTCCTCTCGGCCTGTTGGAGACTCTGCTCCACTTCCCCTCTCCCCACGCCCCCGACCTGAGCATGCCAGCCCCGGGAGGAAGGCATGGGGCAACTGAGTGGATTTGGAGACTACAATTGAGCCACAATGCTGCAGGCATAATCTTGCTCCCTGGCTGTGTCTTCTCTCTTGGGAGTCATTGTCCTGAGAAGAGAGCCCTGCGTCCCAAGGCCTGAGCTTCTTTCTGTGTTGAAAAACAGCACATGCTTATACTGGTGCTTTTGCTGTGTTCTCTGGCTGTCTCAGGGCCTAGCGGCATCTGGACTGGCCTTTTCTACCACACGGAGCCACGACGACTTTGCAGTTTAGACTCTAAGCTGCTCTCAGAGCATGGAATTGGAAGCCAGACAGTCCCCTGTTCAAATCTCAGCAGCTCTACTTACTGCTCAGTGTGAGTGAGACTCCCTGTGCCTCCATTTCCTCATCCATGAACTACTGATCTGAATAGTACTGATCTCGTAGGGGCTTTGTGAGAATTAAATGAGTTAATATCTGTAAAACACTTAGAACATCATCTGGCATGTGGTTGGTATAGGGTATTTGTTGACATTATTATCAGAGAGGTGAGGTAAGTTCAGCCTTCTCATCCCCAAAGTGAGATGGGACAAATTGAATTAAAATGAAAAAGTAACTGACAATTTGGAAAATAGTATCATGATGACTGTATCAAAAGCTGTCTGCAGAGAAAACTTCACAGCTGCAAATACTGGATTATTAAATAGAAATGAATGGGAATAAGTGAAATTAGCATTTAGCTCAGGAATCTCAGGGTCATTGAATATTTTGTACCTGAAAACACCCCGCTCAAATTAGCTTATGTAGCCATATTTTTGGTAAGATGCTAAGGTTGCCCAGGTAACCAAAAGAAAGGGTTAACATCCAAAACTCAGCAGGGCAGGGATAGAGTTAGACTTCAGGAAACCTGGGGCCAGCCAGCTGGACCTCACAAGGACTCCCTGTGCACATTTCCCTCTCCTTCCCTTCATGTGTCATTCTTTCCCGCTGCGCACACCTTCCTCCACGTGGTGAAGAACGTCACTCCTGACAGGTAGAATGGAAACCTGGGCTCCCATGATCAGAAAGGGGCTCCCTCTCTTGAAGGAATGGCACCTCAGGGAAAGGTTGGGGGAAGCTCTGGTTCAAGTTACATGCATGGTCCTAGACCAACCTTGCCCTGGGCACCATGCGGTCCCAGATGGGGAGAGGAGACAAGAATGTGTGGGAAGGAAGCATCCCTTGATGGGACCCGGAGGCTGGAGCTGCAGAGAAGCAGAGCTCGAGAAGGTGGAGCTGTGGTCAGGCTGGGAGAACATTTCCACAGATGTCTGCCCCAAAGTGGGAAAAAAAAATTACAGCAGGGGGAAAATGAAAGAGGATAAATTCAGAAACAAATTTAGCAAGCACTAAAAGAAACATTCATAAATCAGTCCAAGGGCAGAGGCTCTGGAATGAACCCCTATGTCTGTGATTCTACCTTCCCGTCCATTTTTACCTCCAAATTCGCTCCCCATTCCCCACCCGTTATGCTCCAGTGAGATCCAGCCACACAGTCATTTCCTACATGCACCATCCTGTTTCCTTTGCCCAAAACTCTCCTCTCCACAGTGATCCTCTCATTCATCAGGAACCACGTGTGGATTGCCTTCTCTCGTCCAGGCAGTGCGCTCATGACTTCTTCCAGGATGGACGGCCAGGTTCCTCCTTTCCTCTTAATTCTAGCACATATCTCACTGCACAAGGATTGGCTTTTAAAATAGCATTCTTATTTATTTCATTAGTCTGTGAGCTACTACCTTCATCTTTTTTTTTCTTTCTCTGGTACCCAGCTCACAGCCTGAGCCATATGAAGTATTCGCATATTTGTGGAGTGAGTGATTGAACCTCTTACCAGACAGCAGTGATCATATAAGCAGCATGTTTCTTCCTTTGTCTCTTCCATGGCAGCACATGTGGAGCTGAATGTTGTGTCCTCTTGCAAAAGCTAACATGTTCTCAGTGTTAGGGAACCCAGCAGCTCTCAATCTTTAACCCTTCTTCTCTGGGTTTTGATTTTTGATTTCCTGCTTTGATTCTGATTCATATTAAAAGCTACATTAATTACTCTTGGAGAAAAGAGGGACATAGGGAAAAGAAGATATTCTACTCACCAGTTAGTGACCTATTCAGTGTAAGTCTTCATGTTTTCCCAGCCCATGGGAAAGATTTCAATAACTCCATTTACCAGTTGTAGTTATAACAAATTCTCATCTGTGCCCAGCACCTTCTGACTTTCAAATCATTTTAACATCACTATTTCACTGGTCTGGGAATTTTTTTATTTGGTCTTATTAGTGAAGAACGGCCATTTACATGAAATTACTCAGATTTGAATAGCCAACCACCTTCCTGTTGTATTAATTCATTTTGGAAGCCACCTGCACAAATGAGAACAATCTTTTTCGGCATAATACGATTATCTGGACATTTTAGCAGGTAATGCTGAATATGTGCATCTGATCTTTTCTTATGTTATATACAGAGAAGTAATCTTTACTTTAAAATGCCAAGTGAACTAATGGGGTTGGTTAATGATTAATCTCTCTTTCCAAGTGATACTCAGCATTCAGTTGGCGTCCACACTGGTTACTCTGATACCGCAGGGCTCGACCAAGTTCATTATCCAACCGACTGGTCTGGGACTGCATGATCATTAGCATGCAAATTACCACAAACAAAGGACAGGTAACAATGACTTCCCTTCCTGTGGGTCACACGGTTAGGAGGAAATGAAGCATGTTTTCGTTTAAGAAAATTTGTTTTGAGAATATTCAGTCTAACGCATTGAGGAATTAGATTTCGGTCCTTTGAACATCTGGCTATTTTAAACACAGAGTCATAGAATTTTAGCAGTGAACTTTCTAGTACACAATTTAGAGGTAACCCTAAGAAACTTCCTCATTCTCCCTGTGTATTGTACATATTAGGAAATTAAGGGTTGGAGTGGTTCTGCATCTTGAGCGAGGCGGAAGAGTTGTGGGTTGGAGGGAAGATGTAGATTGCGGAGAAGGAGAAGCAGTCACAGTCACTCCATTCTTACGTCTCGAAGTATAACACAAAGGCCCACCACCCCTGCTAGGGAGAACTCTAGTTTTCACAATGTTTTCCACCCCAAGCCTTTCTGGGCAGGGGTCGGGGGTGGGCGGGTCCTCGAGGAAGCTGAATCTCACACAAAGCTGTCTTGGTTGCCTCTTGTCACACTGTCGTCCACGTCCCTGCTACCTCCAGTCCAGACTTCCCTCCCGATCAGCAACCATCTCTTCTGGTGGCCCTGCTCGTTTTCTGTTCTTCTGGCACTGCTGCCAACATCATGGCTACCACCCAGAGTTAGCCTCAGAGTGGGCCTCTGCTCTCCTCTCTTTCCAAAAGCCATTCCTGCTCTTCCTTATCACCTGCGCGTGGGGGCAGAACCCAGAAGTAGTTGTAGCTCTTGCTGCAGTAACTGCAGACTTCTCCAGAAACTCACCATTTCCCTGTGTTGCTGATTCATCTACTACTTGAACTGAAAACCAACTTACTATCAACTGACAACCAAGTCAAAGCAAACCAAAGAGGTGTGTTGGTACCTTTTGGCTGGCCTGCCTCCAAGTGCACCCCTCACCACCCACATGCTCTAGCCCTCACTACGGCCTTAAAGCCAGAGCTCGAATTCCTTCCAGATGCCTGAATGAGGGAGAAGTTCCTTCCTTAGCCAATCTAGAGCCCATCTCAATTCCTGGCTTAAGATTACCAATTCTCCTAGATGATTGAAAATGAGACACCCATTCCTTCCTGACCTGCCAAGATGGGGGTTTCTCCTCCTGCCCATGTGGTCTCAACAAGGCAATAATGAGAGATGGATAATGTACATTTCTCTAGGTCTGGGTTTCTCAATTTTATACATTATTGAAAGTAAAACCCCTGGCTACAAAGGAAAATCACTGGTATAAATGTGGGATGATGGCAAAGACAGGGCTGGCGTCTTCTCATTCCTACATTACTGCTGTTAAACTCCGACACCCTACAACATTGAGGACAGGAAAACGCTTACGGAAAAACACAGAGCCTCACCCCTCACTATTTCATCAGCTGTCTCTAAAACTGTAACTTAAACAGCATATTTGTATATCAAATCATATTCATGTTTATAGGATACTTGAACGGGAAAATCCCCGACATTCCCAATTTTCATTGTGAAGAGCATTCTGCTTTTGTTCCTGGCGCTTACGTTGTTTACATAAAGCATAAGAATTTGGTCAAAGGCAGAGCCAACGGCAGGGCCTTGGCACCCTGGCCGACTGTGATACGTCTCAGAGGCTGTGCATATAACAAACTATGTATCTACAAAGTGTCTAAAATATTGCAAAATTGTTTTATATAGATTTCATTTAACCCTTTAAAGTAATTCTTTAATGCAGTTAATATTATTTTCATTCTGTAGATCTGGTGACTGATACTTAGAGAGTTAAAGTGATTTGCCTAAGGTCACACAGCTGATAAATGACATAGTTAAATATGTGAACACAGACAAATCTGACTCCAAAATTCTTGCTCAGTCAATCTCAACGTATTACCTTGTGCACACTAGAGCTCTCCCCACTGATAATGTTATCCCATTTTAACACAGAAACTTGAAATGTAACTTCTCTTGCTAACTTAGTGAAGTACATTGGAATGAGATCGAGGAGGTTCTCTGTAAATAAAAGGAACAAAGGCAAAAATAATGAGCAGATATTCAATATTCACATATAGAGCAAGAAATAAATTCAAACTTTTGATAAAGATTTAAGTCAACGAAATAAACAGAAACAGAGTCTTAGAGAGACTCAATAACTTGCCTAAGGTCATACAGCTAGTCAAAAACATGGTCCAGATTCAAAATCGGGTCTCTGCATCTACTAAAGATGCAGGAGCCAGCAGGCTGACCACTCTGAGAACTCATCATTGTGCTTTCACTGGTAGGTGACGGAATGCACCTTATGATGCTACAGGATGTGGGAACAAGGGGGTGGGGTGGGGTGGGGTAGGCGAGGTGAGTAGGCTTTTTACAATTAACAAAAGTACTAGCACTGACACTATGTTTTGCGGAATAAAATAAACATACTAGGAATTAATAAATAACAAAAATACTAATTCGTAACAATAGGAAGACAGCTAAACCACCAAGGCCCAGCCAACTGGTGGGATCCTGAAATGAACGTCCCTTGAAAGCAGCACGTCTTTGCACTCTGTCAGTGAAGAGATTGTTTACATGAAATGAGGCTGAGTTTGAAAGAAAGCAGGAAGAAAGAAGCAAACACTAAGACTGCAGTTCTGTGAGCGCGCATGTCAGTAACAAGAACGCTGCGAAGGGAATTTGGAATGCTATCATTGGTTCAGAATGAGTTTCACACTCTTCATGCATTCTTTATTTTCTTTGAAGTGATTTATCTTTCCAATTATTTATATTTTTTATTTTGAAATAATGTCAGGCTTACAATAGAGTTGCAAAAATAGTAGAAAGAACTATCATAAGCCTTTCACCCCAACTGTTAACATTTTGCCACGTTTGCTTTATCATTTCTCCTCTTTCTCTTTCTCTCTCTCTCTATATATATGTGTGTACATATATATGTGTAATATATATGTATATATACCAATATTATTGTTTCTGAACCATTTGAGAATAACTGGAAACATTAGAGTCCCTTCTGCTCAATTCTTCATGTATTACTGAGAAAAGGGACTCTCTTACATACCACATTATAATTATCAAATCAAAAAATTATCATTGATCTAATTATCTAAGCTATAAACCTTATTCATTTTCTCCCAATCATCCCAAAATTGTCCTCTATGGAAAGAAATAATTCTAGTTCAGGGTCCAACCCAGGATCACATGTTACATTTAGATGTCACGACTTTATGTCTCTTTAATCTAGAAATGTTTCTACTTTAAAAAAGTATTATTTTAGAGCAGTTTTAGGTTCACAGCAAAATTTAGTGAGAAGTACAGAGTTCCCACATGCCCCCTACCCCTCCACACACACAGCCTCCTCGAATATCAACATACCCCATCAGAGTGATACATTTGTTATGGTCAATAAACCTACATTGACACATCATTTTTATCCAGAGTCCATCATTTACATCAGAGTTTATAGTACATTCCATGGGGTTGGACACATGTATAATGAAGTGTATCCACTTTTATCGTATTGTAGAGAATAGCTTCATTACCCTAAAAATTCTCCGTGCTCCACCTATTCATCCTTCCTTCCCTACCAATCCCTGGAAACCACTAATTTTTTACTATCCCAGTAGTTTTGCCTTTTGTGGGATGTCATGTAGTTCAAAACCATACAATCTGTAGACTTTTCAGATTAGCTTTTTTTTTCTTTATTTCTTCAAAAAATAAAAGTGGGATACATGTGCAGAATATACAGGTTTGTTATATAGGTATACGTGTGACATGGTGGTTTGCTGCACCTATTGACCTATCCTATAAGTTCCTTCTGCTCACCCCCTCCTTCCTGACTGGCCCCTGGTGTGTGTTTTTCCCTTCTCTGTATCCATGTATTCTCAATGTTCAGCTCCCACTTATGAGTGAGAATATGCAGATTTGGTTTTCTGTTCCTGTGTTAGTTTGCTGAAGATGATGGCTTCCAGCTTCATCCATGTCCCTGCAAAGGAAATGATCTCATTCCTTTTTATGGCTGCATAGCATTTCATGGTGCATATGTTCCACATTTTCTTTATCCAGTCTGTCACTGATGAGCATTTAGGTTGGTTCCATATCTTTGCTATTATAAATAGTGCTGCAATAAACATACATGTGCATCTGTCTTTATAGTAGAATGATTTATATTCCTCCGGGTATACACCCATTAATGGAATTGCTGGGTCAAATGGTATTTCTGTTTCTAGATCCTTGAAGAATCGCCACACTGTCTTCCACAATGGTTGAACTAGTTTACATTCCTACCAGCAGTGTAAAAGTGATCCTATTTCTCCACGGCCTCACGATTATCTATTGTTTCCTGATTTTTTAATAATCGCCATTCTGACTGGCGTGAGTTGGTCTCATTGTGATTTTCATTTGCATTTCTCTGATGATTAGTGAATCTCACAATCTCGGCTCACTGAAACCTCCTGTGTTCAAGCAATTCTCCTGCCTCAGCTTCCCAGGTAGCTAAGATTACAGGTGCCCACCACCATGCCCAGCTAATTTTTTTGTATTTTTAGTAGAGGTATGATTTCACAATGTTGGCCAGGCTGGTCTTGAATACCTGACCTCAGGTCATCTGCCAGCCTTGGCCTCCCAAAGGACTGGGATTACAGGTGTGAGCCACTGCACCCAGACTCCTTTACCCAATTTTGATGAGGTTGTTGATTTTTTCTTGCAAATATGTTTAAGTTCCTTGTAAATTCTGGACATTAGACCTTTGTCAGATGGGTAAATTGCAAAAATTTCCTCCCATTCTGTAGGTTGCCTGTTCACTCTGATGATAGTTTCTTTTGCTGTGCTCTTTAGTTTAATTAGATCTCATTTGTCAATTTTGGCTTTTGTTGCAATTGCTTTTGGCATTTTTGTCACAAAGTCTTTACCCATGCCTATGTCCTAAATCGTATTGCCTAGGTTTTCTTCCAGGGTTTTTTTGTTTTTGTTTTTGTCTTTGTTTTCTGAGATGGAGTTTTGTTCTTATTGCCCAGGCTGGAGTACAATGGCACAATCTGAACTCACTGCCAACCTCTGCTCCCTGGGTTCAAGCGATTTCCTGATTCAGCTTCTCGAGTAGCTGAGATTACAGGCATGCACCACCATGCCAGGCTATTTTTGTATTTTTAGTAGAGATGGCGTTTCTCCATGTTGGTCAGGCTGGTCTCAAACTCCTGCCCTCAGGTGATCCACCCACCTCAGCCTCCCAAAGTGCTGGGATTACAGGTGTGAGTCACTGTCTCAAGCCTTCTTCTAGGGTTGTTATGGTTTAGGGTTTTACATTTAAGTCTTTAATCCATCTCGAGTTAATTTTTGTATAAGGTATAAGGAAGGGGTCCAGTTTCAGTTTTCTGCATACGGATATCCAGTTTTCCCAGTCCCACTTACTGAATAGGAGATCTTTTCCCCGTTGTTTGAGACCAAACAGGCACACATTCCTAAAATACTTGTATAACTAAAGCCTGGGTATAATTTATGGGTATAATTTATTACCCTAATTATTCAATAATTTACATATACAGAGCCATCCCAACAAGTTAGAGTAGCACTACTGACATCTATCATTTATCAAATGCTTACTAAGTACTAGGCACTATTCCAGGATATTTCTCACAACAACCTGAGGAGGAAAGTGCTGCTATGGATTTATAGTATTTTATGGATTCTAGGGTTCTCTCTGAAATCAGGAGGTGGCTTACAGTGAGCGGTGTTTCACAGTCATTGTCATATTGGCATAATTGTTATTCTCTGCATGCACAACTTAGACTGAAAACCTTTGGATGACCCTTCTAATAAGATCAAGAAAGTTCAGCATCAAGACTTGCAGAATGTCCTGGAGGCAGCATTGGGACACATCTGAGAAATGCTTCAACATCAAGTCCAGAGGATGAGCGTGTGAAGAAAAACATGGACATTGACTCTTAGTTGTAAGTGATTCAGAAGACTCTCACTATGATCCAATTTTAGGAAAAGCTTAACTAATATATGCATGAGTCTTACAGGATAAAAATCAACATCTAAATAAATCAAAAAGAGCTCTTTCAATAACGTGAAATTAAAAATTTAAGTATTAACAAAGTATCATGTCATAGTTTAATTTGCAAAGGGAAACAATAGACTCTTTTTGTGTCTTTTAAGAATGTGCATCGTCACAGACAAGACCTGGGCCCCAGGCCTTTTTCTAAATTTAAAAATGAAAATCAGAAGGAATATTGACATGCAAAATAATGAAAATGTCTGCATAAATTGAGTCAGGAAAAAAATAGAACAAGATATAAATTTGAGTTAAAGGTGGCCTTGGGTGAAATATACAAGCAGCATATTCTTGACTTTTGCTCCCTGCAGTGTCCCCACAAAACACTCTGGCTCACATATGAGGGCGCTTACTGTTGTTTCAGCTGTAATGGTGAAAGCAAGGCACACTACACAGCTTGAATGCTCTTTTTTATTTGCTTCTTGCACCTCATAAATATATTCAATTGTTCAAATTAAATTGTATCTAAGTCAACTCAACCCAAAAGATAATATTTCCTGCTCTCACAGGGCATCTGCCCTATTTATACCAGACCACAGTCAAGGAAAACATACTTCTCTTTGCATTTTCTTATTTTGCTGGAAGCAGAACGTACGGTAAAGGACACTAAACTTAATTAGCGCATTAACATAATCACATCAAGTGTCGACATAGAACTTGACAATAGGAAATTGGGCAAATCAACTCAAATGTTTTCAGCCCGATGCTTTATAATTAGGGGAAAGAAAAGGATAGCTTAAATGCTGCTGGATGTGTTTACTGTGGTTGCTTCTAATTTATGAGGTTGGAATTGTTGACACCAATGAGTGCTTAAATTTATCTTCATATTTAAATGAGACAAAAGTTTAAGCTCACATATTTTTCTATTTAGAGACTTCTTTCTGACCTTCTGTGCTAAATATAGATTCTCTTTTGCTTTCAAAAGCACTTACCAAAGCTATAATGCTATGGTGAGAAGTTTTGCAAATGAAAATAGGCAGCCATCGCAATTTCAAGAGCTCAGAATCCGGAAGACATAAAGTGGGCAAACGACACGCAAAACCTGATGGAGGTTTTTTGAGGGTTGGGCTTTTTTTAATTTTATATGAGACTTTTTCCAGGAATTTGCATGAATTCATCACCCTCAGCTCCTTCCTCCCAACCAGTGAAGGTGGTCTGGAATTATAAGTTATTTTCTTAGGGAAGGCAGAAAATTAGATGTATCGGGTGCTAGTTTTGTGGCAATCTAGTTGACAAATAAAAGACAGACTATGTGGAGGATAGACACTACAGTAATTGCAGAAACAGGTCATAGTGCTGCACGAAGCTGCCCCAGCGCCCTAAGAGATTTGCTTCACCTAAACCTCAGTTTCCTCATATGTAAAATAGAAATAATGGCACCTATTTCATTGCACTAGTTCGGAAATCATTTGAGGTAACATAGGTAGCACAGTGCCTGGCACACAGTCAACTGCTCAATAGATATTAACAAGCCAGAATGAGAATGAGATGCCATTATGGGGTTAGGATGTGAGTGCTAATTGAAGATGCACCTAGGAAATGGAGACTCAGTAGCTCCATGCAGCTACTGCCTTGGAAGGCCCACAGCTTTCCTTACGTACTTCCCACAGGGAAACTTTAGGACAAACTCACTCCAGCCTTTGTTCTGAACTGCTTGCCTCCATTAATTCCTGGCACCTAATTCTTTGTTGTTTTTGGTCTCGGTGGTAACTGTCTGATTATTTCTTAGACTTTTCTTCATTCTGTCGGTCTGGGGTTTTTTTTTTTTCCCCCATCCTTATTGATATAGGAGGTAGAAAGAAATTATTTAGGCAGATAGTAAAGGCAACAGAGTCCTCAGCAGAATTTCCTTTTTAATAAAAAGCAGCCCCTAAATCACTTCTTTTCTAACAAAGAGTAGCCTGAAAAAAATCGAGCTGCAGACATAGATAAGCAAGCTGGAAGCTTGCACATGTGAATGCTGGCAGCTGTGCCGATAGACAAGGGCTACCTGAGGGCCAGGTATGTTCCACATGGAGGCTCCATCTTCCATTTTCTTTGTCACCACACGTACAGTAAAGAGCCAGGCAACATGACATCAGCCAGGCAGAGAACTCCTCTGTATAATAAAAAATTATGGTGGGGCAGCCAGCTTTTACACGCACTATGCAAATAGCACACATGGACCCACCAATCTTTCATGCTCTGTGTAAATCAGACACTGCCCTCTCAAACTCATCTGTAAAACCTTCTGCATTTCATTGCGGAAGCGGCAACCATTTTCTCTGGGGCCCCTCTCCGTAGCAAGGGAGCTCTTCTCTTTCTTTTGCCTATTAAACTTTTACTCTGAACCTCACCCTTTGTGTGTCTGCATCCTAGTTTTCCTTGGCCGTGAGACAACAAATCTCAGGTATTCACTCCAGACGATGATGCTGCTTCGCTATGCTGGTTGAAACTTTTTTTCAATGCTCAGCTGATTTTCATTTCTTCTACAAACATCCCTCTCTTCCCAACCTAAAGCCGATCCTTCTCCCTCTGACCTGCCATTTCCATCGCTAAGTGTGCGACTTGGGTTCTTTACCTTAGAAACAATCCCAGCCCAGTGCTTTATACGACGAAGGATGACTCGCTTTCCCTGAGAACCTCCTCCACCAGCTGGGTGGGCTGTAGCTGCCTCTTGGTTCCACAAGGCCCGGACACAGAGCCCTTAGCTGATTGGATTTAGAGAAGACATACTTAGACGCTGTGGGGAAACTGTTTTCTGGGCTTCATCTGGAAAGGCAGAGTGGCACACGTGGGAGAGAGACAAGAATGAAACAGACACACAGAGAAACAGAGGTGAGGCATGAGGACTGCTCAGATAGCTGAGGGCTTTCTGGCTGCGGCTACCTCCCTTGAGAGGTCCTGTCACTTAAACCTCAAGGCTTCACAAAGCATTCTTGAGTTCATTCTGACTTTTAGTCCTTAAGCCGCTTGAATTGTTCCCCTTGACTTAGAACCAAAGAGTTTTTTGAGGCAAGTACACACTCAACAGAAGTTTTGACTTTTCGTTGTGAAATAAGTGACTTCCATCATGAAATCAGACTTGAGTTATGTCAGATAGGTGGCCTCCTCTATCTCTGTACCGTTACAAGAGCCGTTCTTTCTTCCTGTATCACACCAGCTCGTAACTTGTTGGAGTTCTTTCTGCACTGTGGGGTCCTATGCGTGCCTGCAGACCTCAGTCCACTGAGAGTCCTTGGAGGCAGGAGTCCCCTCTGCAACCACAGGGTCTAGCAAAGCATTTAAATGCTTATGGCAAGTGAAAGTTCATTTTTCTTTCCTACAAATGCCAAGTGAACGAGTCTTCACACTCAGGTTTGCAATAATGTGCCTGATTTTGTCCAAACCGGTGTCCTTGGAGAGTTTGGTATAGAAGAAAGTGCTGTTCTAGAAACAGCTCTGGAAATTAGGAAGGAAAGGCCTAGTTTCCCATTATTCTGTGTTCTTGGACTTGGAGAATTCCCCAGTACTGTCATCCTGGCAAATGTTTTGCTCGTGTTCACCAAAGAAAATTACCAACAGCTTGGCCATAGTTACTGAACAATTATTAATAATTTACAAGTCCTCACGATCACTGATCCAGAATAAGAGACCATCCTGTAAAAGAAAAATACCATATTGGCATTTTTTTGAATGGGGCATGACACAAGCTTTCTACCTTTTTCTAGGCCGAATCTTAGTTGAATTTTTAAGTTTGTCAGTATAGTTTAAGACAGGTTCCAAAACAAGAAAAAAAAAGGTTGACTCCGAACAGCATCTATCCGTTGTGATGGATGCATCAGACACATTACTCACTGGAGGAAATTTTATGTTTACTAGGTAACTTCTTGGGGGAAAATCTTAAAAACAAGAGTAAGCACTTACTGAGCGTCCACCTTTCTCCTGGGACTTTACGTCGTTTGTGAACACTAGCGCTAACACTCCTGATTACCTGGAAAAGTAGATTTGATTATTGCTCCCTTGCATTTCTGGAAATCAAAGTCTTCCCAAGGTCACACAGCTGATAAAAGGTTTGGGCTGAGATTCATATGCATCCTAGTTCCAAAGTCTTGTCCTTGACACATTTTAGGCCAATGAGCAAACAAGGATATTATTTTGCATAAACTCTTTGGGTTGCTATTTTCCTAAAGGATCTCAGTGTCACAGCTAGTGCTTTTTATTATAAATAGACTATTAATGTAAACTCTTAACCAAGGCTGGGGTGAGTTGGTGTCAGGCGTATTTTGCACGTCACTCTGCTAAAGTAGGCAATGACAAGCCTCGTGCTTCTCACGACGGGGTCAGCCAACTCTACCCAGTGCCTTTCCTGTGGGTTGCAGCAGTAATATTAATAGATATCAAGAAAGACCCTCTTGAGTCCATCTGGCACGTATTCCCATTACACTACCTCAGAACAGAAATTTTAACAGAACAAAAATTCTCTCATAAATCTGCATAAGTGTACGATTCTACTGCTCAAGTGTGCCACTGAGTTGTTAACAGTTTATTCAGAAATCATGCTCACCACAGAAAATACAGGCAGGAGGTGTTTGTTCCCTGTCTTTGCATACAAGTCAAGTCCAAGGAAAGAATGCCAGGCTACAAGCTCGTGGAAGTGAGTCCCAGGAGAGGAATTTATCACCTTGAATTTAATTTTGAGAACAAATTATCATTTCTTCTTTGCATTTTTCAAAGAATTCCTGCTTTAATGAGACACGGCAGGACTGTTCCTCTAGGAGGTATGCAGACAGAAAGGGAAGGTTCAGCCTGGTCTCGTGTGACATCTGCTGATATGAATGCTACAAACCACGGGAAAAGCACCAGGCAAAGCTGGAAATGTTCAATTCTGTAGGCCTCAGTTATACAGAGAACATGGAGCTGGAATTAGCTTTGGAAAACCTGAATTCAAGCCTGGCTGTGATATTTAAAGACTATGTGTCCTTAGAAAAGTCACTTCACCTCCCTGAGCTTTTGTTTTCTTCTCTAAATAATGGAGTAAATCAGAGCTGGCAGGGTTATTTATAAAAAGTGAATGATATAATTTAAATGAAAACCTTCCTAGCTAGGGGCAAGTAGCTAGGGCATTGTAATTATATTTTGCCCGACTGTTTCTCCTCTAGAAACATGAGCTATTTATGAGTAGGGAAAGTAACTTATTCACTCCTGTTTTTGCAAAGCACAGAATCCTTGAAAAATGGTGGTCCCTCAGGATAATTGTCTAATGAACGAAGGAATCAGTAAATGGATGGATGGATGTTGCAAACTTCACCGTGGTACACAGTGTTGAGTAATGCATAGGAATCACTAAGATCCAGCACAAGTCTTTTATTTTTTATTTTTTTATTTTTATAGGTACATATTAAGTATATACGTTTATGGGGTACATGAAATATTTTGCTACAGACATACAATGTTCAATAATCACATCAGGGTAAATGGAGTATCCCCACCTCAAGTATTTATTCTTTCTTTGTGTTACAAATAATCCAATTGTACTCCTTTAGTTATTTTCAAATGTACAATAAATCATTGTTGTCACCCTGTGTGCTAGCAAATAGGTCTTATTCATTCTAACTATTTTGGACCCATCAACCATCCCCACTTCCCCCAACCCCCTGCTCCACCCTCCCAGCCCCTAGTCACCATTGTTCTACCCTCCATCTCCATGGGTTTGATTGTTCTATTTATTTATTTATTTTTATTTTTTAATTTAATTTTATTTATTTATTTTTTTTTTGAGACAGAGTCTTGCTTTGTCGCCAGGCGCCAGAGACTGGAGTGCAGTGGCACGATCTCGGCTCACTGCAAACTCCATCTCCTGGGTTTAAGTGATTCTCCTGCCTCAGCTTTCTGAGTACCTGGGATTATAGGCACCCACCACCACTCCCAGCTATTCTTTTTTTCTGTATTTTTAGTAGAGATGGGATTTCTCCATGTTAGCCAGGTTGGTTTTGAACTCCTGACCTCAAGTGGTCCACCCGCCTTAACCTCCCAAAGTCCTAGGATTACAGGCATGAGCCACCGCGCCTGGCCCAATTGTTTCAAATTTTAGCTCCCACCCATAAGTGAGAACGTGTGAAGTTTGTCTTTCTGTGCCTGGTTTATTTCATTTAACATAGTGATTTCCAGTTCCATCCGTGTTGTTGCAAATGACGGAATATCATTCTTTTTTACGGCCAAATAGTACTCCGCTGTGTATATGTACCACATTTTCTTTATCCTTGAGTCTACTGATGGACACTTAGGTTGCTTACAAATTTTGGCTATTGTGAATAGTGCTGCAATAAACATAAGAGTGCAGATATCTCTTCAATATACTGATTTCCTTTCCTTTGGGCTTACAGTCAGCAGTGGGATTGCTGAATCATATGGTAGCTGTATCTTCAATTTTTGGAGGAAACTTCAAACTGTGTTCCATAATGGTTGTGTGAATTTACATTTCCACAAACAGTGAATGATGGTTCCCTTTCCTCCACATCCTCACCAGCATTTATTGTTGCCTGTCTTTTGGATAAAAGTCGTTTTAACTGTGGTGAGATGATATCTCATTATAGTTTGGATTTCCATTTCTCTGATGATCAGTGGTGTGGAGCACCTTTCTGTATACATACTTACCATTTGTCTATCTTCTTTTGAAAAATGTCTGTTCAGAGCTTCTGCTCATTTTAAAATTAGATTATTGGATTTTTTCCTATGGAGTTTTTTGAACTCCCTATGTGTTCTGGTTATTGATACCCAGGTGGGTAGTTTGCAAATACTTTCTCCATTCTGTGGGTTGTCTCCTCACTTTTTTTTTCTTTGCTGTGCAGAAGCTTTTTAACCTGGTGTGATCCCATTTGTCTATTTTAGCTTTGGGTGCCTGTGCTTACGGGGTATTACTCAAGAAATCTTTGCCCAGTCCAACGTCCTGGAGAGTTTCCACAATATTTTCTTATAGTACTTTCACAGTTTGAGGTCTTAGATTAAATCTGTAAACATTTTGATTTGATTTTTGTATACAGTGAGAGGCAGGGGTTTGGTTTAGTTCTTCTGCACATGGATATGCAGTTTTCCCAGCACCATTTATTGATGAGACTGTCCTTTCCCCAATGTACGTTCTTGCCACTTTTGCTGGAAATGAGTTCAGTGTAGACGTATAAATTTGTTTCTGGATTCTCTATTCTATTCCATTGATTTGTGTGTCTGTTTTTATCTAGCACAGACCTTAATGGCTCCTCCCCAACCTGAGAGCACATATCCTGCCAATCCTTTGCATAATTCAAGACTTTATCCTGAACCTTTGCTCTGCCATCTTGCACTCTACCTCCTACCATCCTTCCAATCCTCTTTGCTGTGACACAGTGACACATTTTTAAATTTTTGTCTCAGTTCGCAAATTGGACCCAACCATCATTACCACAGCCTAGCCTGGTGATTCTCAAAGTCAGGCAAGTACATCAGTATTGCCTAGAGGGTTTGTTAGAACAGATTTCTGGGCCTTACTCCAAGAGTTTCTGATTCAGCAGGCCTGGAGAGGAGCCCGAGAATCTGCATTTCTAACAAGTTCCCAGGTGATGTTGATGCTGCTGGTCTGGAGACCCCACTTTGAGAACCACTAGTCTAAGCTGTGATCACTACTTCTCTTTTACAGGGAGTCCCCACCCAGGGACTGTGAGTGGCATATGGCCATTTCCTCCATGATGCTCTTGGGCGCAGCTCCTTCAGAGCAGGAGAGAAGGGAGGGGGCTGGGCTGCCCAGGTCACCTCTCAAGCTGGAAGTTTTAGATCATTGGAATTTCAAGCCACTGGAGTCTAGGAGCTTGGCAGCCAGTGGTGTGCTGGTCAATTTTAACAACTGGCCATTGAGAGCTTCCACAAGTGGGTAGGCACCCAGATTTGTAGCATTTATCAATTTCTGTCATATGTAGTATGAATACAATGTAGCCAATTTCCAGCAACCAACCTGATGTCAAGTGGCTCACAAAATCCTGAAAACGTAACAAAAGGGCTCTCATGAGCCAGTATGAATATGAATAGAGTCTAGCACACCGCTGCTTGGCCCCCAGCCTGCTAGATTTCTTATATTCTTCCTGCTAGCCCTGTTCTTCCTGCTAGATTTCTTATATTCTTTCTACTAGCCCTGTTCTCCTGGGTAGCTCCTCCTTCCTTTTATTCTTTGTCCATCTCTTACAGATTTATTGAAATTGCCTGGCTCAGACATTTTGCCATTCAGCTCTGCGCCATCACATCTGTCCCCTGCCCCACTGACCTACAGAGAGTCCTTCCTTCAGGTTTTTCTGCTTGGTCTGGCCTGGGCTGGACCTTCTTGGCGTCAGCTTGCTGGCTGCTTCTTTGTACAGCCGTTGCTCCGCTCTGATTCCTGCACAATCTTGATGGCTTCCCTGCTTTTCCTCCCCTGCTCAGCCCCCCTTCGTGGGCACACATCCTTCCAACATGTGAGAGAAGTTGGCATGGTAAAAAATAAACAAAATCAGAATGAACTCTTTCCATATTTCATTCGGTAATGGCATTTCACAGATCCTCTCTCTTACTGTTTCCAGATCCAAAGGGAGATATCGATCCATAGAAGATGGTTGCTGTCAGAAAATGCTGAGGAGTTTGCACAAGGAATGGAAGTGGAGTTAACCAATGCATCAGGAAGCTTACACTCTCTCTTTTTAAACTGTTGTGCTTGTCTGTAAAGACCCAAACCTGAGGGGCAAAAGGGGAGAGAACAAAGTTTATGCTTCTGTGTCATAGAGAAAAGCTGCCAGAATGTGATTAAGCTTTTTGAGTTAGAACTTAATAAAAATGCCTTTGCTACTGGTTTCCATGGTTGTCCAGTGAAAAGAGTGAATACATTTATAGGAAACACAAAAGGTGGTTTCAGAGCTTGGGCAGGAGGGAAGACGTATTTCTTCTACTATTTGCTCCTTTGAGTTTAGTGCCACAGACCTGCTCAGGAGTCTGGGAGATGCTGGTGGGAGCATTTTTCATCCAAATGCTGAGCAGGTTTGAATTTCTTCCTAAACAGGGATTAAAGACCTAGATCTTGAGAAAGACCTGGCTCCTCACTAATGAGCTTACCTGCTTCTCTTGAGACAGCTTGCCTTAAAGTAGACAATGCTCTCATGGGCTTCTAGATCTTAGAAAATGCTTCTCATTCTAGGGGGCTTTGGCCATGGAGACCATCTCACAGCTCTTTTCCCTTCTCCTCTTGGCTGCCATCCCAGTAAACGGGTCCTGTCCGGAACCCACAGAGGAGAAAGGCATTAGAGAGGTGGTAAAGATGGATGGCGGGCTCGGTGGCCATGTTAAGCCCTGAAAAATGCTGTGAGTTGGGAAGTTTCTTACAACACTTGTGTTTCTACAAAGGAATACTTGATGCTGGGTAATTTATAAAGAAGGAGGTTACTTTGACTTGCAGTTCTGCAGGCTGTGCAAGAAGCATGGCACCTGCATTTGTTTCTGGTGAGGGCTTCAGGCTGCTTCCACCCATGGTGGAAGAGGAGGGGAGCCAGTATGTGCAGATCACATGGTGAGAGAGGAAGCAGGTGGGCAGATGCAGGGCTCTTTTTTTATATACTTTAAGTTCTGGGATACATGTGCAGAATGTGCAGGTTTGCTACTTAGGTATATACATGCCATGGTGGTTTGCTGCACCCATCAACACATCATCTACATTAGGTATTTCTCCTAATGTTATCCCTCCTCTAGCCCTCCCACCCCCAACATGCCCCAGTGTGTGATGTTCCCCTCCCTGTGTCCATGTGTTCTTGTTGTTCAACTCCCACTTATGAGTGAGAACACGCGGTGTTTGGTTTTCTATGCTTGTGTTAGTTTGCTGAGAATGATGGTTTCCAGCTTCATCCATGTACCTACAAAGGACATGAACTCATCGTTTTTTATGGCTGCACAGTATTCTATGGTGTATATGTGCTACATATTCGTTATCCAGTCTATCATTGATGGGAGTTCGGGTTGGTTTCTAAGTCTTTGTTATTGTGAACAGTGCTGTAATAAACATATGTGTGCATGTGTCTTTATAATAGAATGACTTATACTCCTTTGGATATATACCCAGTAATGGGATTGCTGGGTCAAATGGAATTTCGATTTCTAGATCCTTGAGGAATTGCCATACTGTCTTCCACAATGGTTGAACTAATGTACACTCCCACCAACAGTGTAAAAGTCTTCCTATTTCTCCACATCCTCTCCAGCATCTGTCGTTTCCTGACTTTTTGATGATCACCATTCTTACTGGCATGAGATGGTATCTCATGGGTTAGAACATGCTCCTTTATCTCGGAAGAGTTTGTTATTACCCACTTTCTGAAGCCTGCTTCTGTCAATTCATCAAACTCATTCTCTGTCCAGTTTTATTCCTTTGCTGGCAAGGAGAAGAGGCGCTCTGGCTTTTGGATTTTTCAGCCTTTTTGCATTGGTTTCTCCCCATCTTTGTGGACTTATCTACCTTTGGTCTTTGATGTTGGTGACCATCGGATGGGGTCCCTGTATGGACTTCCTTTTTGTTGATGTTGATATTATTCTTTTCTGTTTGTTTTCTTTCTAACAGTCAGGGCTCTCTGCTGCAGGTCTGCTGGAGTTTGCTGGAGGTCCACTCCAGACCCTGTTTGCTTGGGTATCACCAGTGGAGGCTGCAGAACAGCAAAGATTGCTGTCTGTTTCTTCCCCTGGAAGCTTCATCCAAAAGGGGGACCTGCCAGATGCTAGCCAGAGCTCTCCTGTATGTGGGAGGTGTCTCCCAATCAGGATACATGGGGGTCAGGGACCCACTTGAGGAGGCAGTCTGAAGTTCGGAGCTTGAACACTGTGCTGGGAGATCTGCTGCTTCCTTCAGAGCTGTCAGGCAAGGACATTTAACTCTGGTGAAGCTGCGCCCACAGCCACCCCTTCTCCCAGATGCTGTGTCCCAGGGAGGCAGGGGTTTTATCTGTAAGTCCCTGACTGGGGCTGCTGACTTTTTTTCAGAGATGCCCTGCCCAGAGGGGAGGAATCTAGACAGGTAGTCTGACTGCAGAGACCTTGCTGAGTTGCAGTGGGCTCTGCCCAGTTTGAACTTCCCAGTGGTTTTGTTTATGCTGTGAGGGGAAAACCTACCTACTCAAGCCTCAACAATGGCAGGGGCCCCTCCCACGAGCAAGCTCGATCCTCCCAGGTCGACCTTAGACTGCTATGTTCATAGTGAGAATTTCAAGCCAGTGGACCTTAGCTTGCTGTGCTCTGTGGGCGTGGGACCCACTGAGCCAGATCACTTGGTTCCCTGGCTTCAGCCCCTCTTCCAGTGAAGTGAAGGGTTCTGTCTTGCTGGCATTCCAGGTGCCACTGGACTATGAAAAAAAAAGAAAAAAAAAAACTCCTGCTGCTAGCTTGGTGTCTTCCCAAACAGCCACCTAGTTTTGTGATTGAAACCCAGGGCCCTGGTGGTGTAGGCACCAAAGGGAACCTCCCGATCTGCTGGTTTTGAAGACCGTGGGAAAAGCATAGTATCTGGGCTGGCATGCTTCTTCCTGGTACAGTCTCTCACAGCTTCCCTTGGCTAGGGGAGAGAAATCCCCCAACCCTTTGCACTTCCCAGGTGCGGCTATGGCCCACCCTGCTTTGGCTCGCCCTCTGTGGACTGCAGCCACTGTCCAACCAGTCTCCCAATAAGATGAACTGGGTACCTCAGCTGGAAATGTAGAAAGCACCCACCTTCTGCGTCAATCTTGCTGGGAGCTGCAGACCAGAGCTGTCCCTATTTGGCCATCTTGCCAGTCATTCAGTGCCAGGCTCTTTTTAACAATCAACTCTCATGAGAACTAGTAGAGTGAAAACTTATTGCTGTGAGGATGGTGCTGAGCCATTCACGAGGGGTCCACCCTCATGACCCTAACACCTCCCTTTAGGCCTCACCTCCAACATGGGAGTCCCACCTGAGCCCTTACTTTTTTGGAATCGGTATCTCAAATAGTCACTGCTCTGATCCAACTGGTGTCTCCAACAACTTGATCGGATCAACCTTTATCTTCTTCCACCTGCTCCATTCATGAACCATGCCTCCTTGCCCTGGAAGGACCAAAGGGTTTCAATTTTCTTAACCTGTGCCTCAGTTTCCTCCTCAACAAGATGAGCATAATAGGAGTAAGTACCTCAGTTTGTTAAGAGGACTAAGCTTACGGGAAACAAGAAGCCAAGGGAGCCAAAGGTCGCCTACCTGCTCTGACAGCCCCCTGGGATGAATCTCCTCCTCTCTGAATAAATAAACTAGGAGGGCTGGACATGCTCTAAAATCATGGCTCTATCACTGCAGAGAAGCTAAATGTAACTGCCACCTGTTAGGAACAGGATGTCACTGTCACTGAAACAGAAGATTGAAAATTAGCTCATGCTATATATAAATTGGGAGGGTGGCGAGCAGCGGGGGCGGGGAACTAGGAACATCTTGTTTTGACATTCAGCAATATTTTCAAGGCTCTCTAAAGAACCTTGGAAGAAAAGAACATAAAAATGTCTAGGACCTAAAGGGAAATTAGAACACGATTTTCGATTGCATTTTGACCTGAAAGTGAAATAAAAGCCTGGATTGTAATGACTTGAGTAGCTCGCGGTTCTACAGCTGCCTTTGCACAATTGAAGTAGTTTCATTTCTGCAAGTACCTTCTGCCACTCACTAGATTCTGGAATTAATCCTCTGCCAGGCTAAAAGCAGAAACAGCTAC
This sequence comes from Cacajao melanocephalus, assembly GCA_963573385.1. NCBI lineage: Eukaryota > Metazoa > Chordata > Mammalia > Primates > Pitheciidae > Cacajao > Cacajao melanocephalus. The sequence goes on along the minus strand of CAUYLG010011044.1, from coordinate 50,340 downwards.
TGATCTAACACTTCCTAGGAAGACGGCTTTAGCGGAAGCAGTGGTGTTCAGTGTGGAGGCATTTTAACATAGGGTTCCAGAAGCTTCATTTGCACCCTGCACTGACCCTAGTGCAGGGTCTGTAGTGGTCACAGTGGTTGAATTCCCACCATCTATTTCTTACCAAATAATCAACCTAAGCCAGTGGTTCTTCATCAGGGGCTATTCCCCTCCCCCACTAAGGTGACAATGGCAAGATCTAGCAGCATTTTTGGTTGTCATATCTTGGGAGGTGCCACTGGCATCTCATGGGTAGAAGCCAGGGGTGCTGTTTAACAGCCTACAATCCACAGGAGAGCACTCCAACAAAGACTTACCTGCCCCAAAAGTGTTGAGTGTCGATGTTGAGAAAACTTGGTGGTCTAATGGGGTTTGATTTGCCAATGCCTGCCTTAAGAATGAATGTAAGACTTCATCCCAGCAAATAGTCTTGATGCAAAGTCTGTCTGAAGCTATTTGAGAAAGGTTCTCTCATTCTTAAGAAGAACCAGAAGAAACTGCCTCTTTGCTTTTGGCTGCCGTAGTGTTTGAATGTGACTTCTGGACCTGTCGTAGCCACTTTGAAACCCTAAAGGGAACCATTTTGGGAGCAATGCAGCCCTATCCAGGAAACCAGCAATTCTACTCACAGGCATATGCCCTGAAGCAATCTTTACACAAATGCACCAGGGGACAAGTACACAAACATTCTTGGCAACATTGTAATACCTGAAACTCAGCAATATCTGTTTTCAAATATGCAAATGGAAAATTAAATTGTTACATAGCTATTTAAAATAAATATTTAGCAGTGAGAGTGAATAAATTACGCCTATGGATGCATGTCACAAATATTAAGTTGAGTGAAAAGTACAGATTGACGTTTTCTCTCCTGGGCGCATCTTTGCTACAAAGACCCTGGTGTCTGAGACAGAGGCTGGCTGTATACTGTGAGGCCAGCCTGGCAGGCGGGGCAGAGAGGAGGACATTTTACTGTAAGACCCGGGACAAAGTTGGCTTCTAGAGCTCCCAAAGAAAATAGATTTCTGGCAAGTGGAATGCAAGGCTTCTTTGATGTGTAACTGATAGCCTCATAAGGCAAAAGGTTAGATAATGATCTTATCAGTATAACAGGAGCTGAGTAGTATTAACCAGTAGTCCAATTCAAAATAGAGCCACACTCTGCTGTAAGTAAAGTAATGAAGGCTTATTGTGACCTGGGGCATGTCAGTGACACAGATTTGATTCCCACTAAGTGGGCAACTGAATAATGCAGCTGATAGCCCAAACCAGTAGAGAAGGCAGACCAGAGGGGTACAGTAGGCTGCCTGGGAAGAAGCATCTAATGATTCTTATCACCTGTCACATCATCAGACCTTGAATTTGCTATTAAACAGCAAACAAGCAAACATGCCACTCACAGAAGACCTTTCCAAACTTCAGGGCATCTGCTAAAATTATATTTATCTCTCTTTAATATACCAGTTATGCAACTCAAAACTATATATGCAGGAACTAATCTACATATTAAATCGTGCCAATAAATGTTGTCTTCCCCGTTCACATCAAATGAATTGCAAGTCATTCCCATGTTGTGCCTTAAATCTGTGGCCCAAATGATTTTTTTTAATTACATATAAACTTTTATGTCCTGTGATTTTTATTCTCAGATAAGATATGTAACTTTTTTCCTCACTGCTTATTTTCCTAATGTAAACTACTCAGTTATTATAGTGGGGAATTTTTTTAATTGGATAATCTTTGGGGGTATAATGAGGATAGAAAAATGATTACTACTATACAGACTATCATTAAATAGATAAACTTCTAATATCAGGATTGCACATGCTTAAAATAAAGTTTAAAATATTGCAAATTTAAATATCTTTTGTCAGAATATGAGAAAGTCGAGGGAAAAATAGTGGAAAGTTCCTTAAAGGGAAACAAAAAAAACCCAGCTTACACCATTAGTGAGAAAACGATTAAGTTTTCTTTCTTTTACAATATATCTGAATCTCTGAATCTTTAACACCAGTAGAAATTAGGCTCCAAACTAAAATTGTTCATTATAATTACTCAGCATCAAGTAATTTTTATGTTGGATAAAGACACAACTCATTTGCTGTCCCTGATATCAATATGGGAAACAACACACTACGTTTCTCATTTGGTATTAATATTGTGGCCTCAGATTTCCTCTCATAATTGCTTCAATAATTACAATCTATACATAAAAACTGAAACTAATTATTGATGAGCTTGTAGTTCTGTTGTATGTGTACAAGAGCTATTCAAAGAATAGTTGAAAAGGAAAACTATGAATAAAATATTATTCTCATGAATATTTGCTGTGTAGCTTTCAAAGAATGTTCTACGCTTACACATGTATATGGGGATTTTTGTTTTATTGAATTATTTTGGAAACTATATCAGTTTAATATTTTAATATCCCTATTTTTATTTGAAAAGAAATCGTTTCTGCTTGATAAAATTCTTTGCATTTTTAAAATGTTTATTCTTTCAATTCAAGTGTGTCAGATCCTTTCCTGCTTGCTTTAAATCATTCTGAAAATATCCTTATTTTCTTTGCATGTTATTAAATATGGGTTCTGGTGGGATGTTTGCTTTTTCAAAAGCAAATTGCAGAAATACATAAAGAATTAAATAAATCCATGAATAGTGACAAAAGTATAATTATGAGATTTTCAATAAAATTATATTTCAGAATCAGACAGATTTCATAGGTGAAACTTATAAAGGATATACATAAATAGAAGATGGCCAACAGATTTGTTTTAATTGACATATAAAAGAAGCTTATATCCTTTAAATATGGCAGATTAAGAAAGTGATATCCTGGTCTCCAGACCTAAAATTACAAAACTTATTTCTCCACTGTATAAGTACTTCTCAAACATTTATTAAGCATGTTTGATGTACAATTTCATGAAGAAGAGAGGCTTCGAAATAGACTTTGCTGGTGCATGTCACTGAGTAGTTTCTGTAACACGTGTGCTACCACATCCAGATTCCAAAATAGCCCCTTTCAGGAAACACACTTACTGCACCCAGGACTTGCTTTCAAAAGAGAGCATGGAGGACATTATCTCAATCAATGCTGATTTTCGGGACACAGAATTCAGTCAGTCTCTCCCAGAGTTGCAGTTCCCAGTGCAGCTTCTGCCCATTCCCAGGAATGCCAGGCCCTCTCTCTGCAACCCAGCTCAGCCTGGACTCACCCCTTCTGAGCCTCAGAAACATGCAGAGTTCTCTCTCAGCTGGACACCTCTTCCCCACCCCTTCTCTTCCAGGCAGGTAACATCTTTAGGGCACCACTACCAATGCGAGAAATATCTTTATTTTCTTTGCATGTTATTAAATATGGGTTCTGGTGGGATGTTTGTTTTTTTTAAAGTAATTGCAGAAATAAGTAAAAAATTAAATAAATCCATGAACAGTGACAAAAGTATAATTGTGAGATTTTCAATAAAATTGTATTTCAGAATCGGACAGATTTCATAGGTGAAAGCTATAAAGGATATAGATAAATAGAAGATGACCAACAGATTTGTTTTAATTGACATAAGAAAGAATCCTTTTAAATCCCTGTTACTGAGCTTTCACCATGCCAAGCAGTTAAGATTTTTGGCTTTTGACCTTTACAAAAAATAATCTCACAGATGAAACCAACAAGCCTTAATTAGGTTATGACTTAGCTGCAAGTGTATAATGCATTTTTTAAACGGTGATAAGCAGCTTTTAAAACTGTCATTGCAAAATTGTGACTGAGACAGTGAAAGAGCTCCAACCCAATCAACTCATTTTCTTTCCAGACCCCAAGCTGTCCTTGCCCATCCCTGGGTGTACGCCAAGCCAACTTTGGGAGGATCCTGGTTTTCAGTTTATAGTCCAAAACAAAGATGATAACGACCCCTTTCTAAAATATACTTCCCACTTCTCTGGGGAACCAGACCAATAAACCAGCCACAGGATTAAATACCATGGTTATGAGTCACAAAGCTGGAGGCTACAAGATTTTGACCTTTCCTAAAGGGCTCTCAAGATCAGCGCTAAAAATATTTTGTAAACTCTGCCTTGATGGATCAGCTGGCATCACCCAGATTGATAAACTGGCTTATCTGATTTTATGGCCCCCACCCAGGAACTGACTTAGCACAAGAAGACAGCCACCATTGTAAAATGGTGGAGACTAAAACAGAGTGCTGCCATTTGGTTACAGGCCATGTTCCCAAGGATGTGAAATAAGATGTGGTCCTGTAGCCAAGTTTGTTACCTGAGCATTTTGTTGGGCTGGTTTGAACTGCAGGTTTAGGGCATCCTGGGTCTGCATCCTTACCTAAGGTACCCTATTTTTTTTTTTTTTTAGAGAACCAAACAGAAAGACACAAAAAGTTCATCAGATTGGCTACAGCTCAAGACCAACCTCACAAATCCTTTTTCACTAATTAAAACTTTACAGAGAATGTAAACAATGATTCTTATCATTCCTTTTACCAGTGTGCAAAGGGAGAGGGAAGAAAAAAGCCCAACTGGTAAGAAATTTTTACCCTTTTGCCAGCATGTCGGGTTAATGGCTTCCCTTCCCCCAGCTCAACTCTAAGCCAAAAATTTCAAGGTTTGGAAAATGAACTTTTCCCTGGTTGGAAGAAAATTATAAAAGAAGATACAGGAGCCATTTTAAACCATGAAATAAGGAGAAACACCATAGAAAAGTCTGGGGGTTCCAATTAGGCTTGTCAAGAGGTGATGCCTCTCTTTCTATCGGAAATGGGGTTTTCTGTTTCTCTTACCTATTTTCTCTTTTTCGTTTTGGGCCGCTATAGGAGACATACTGCTCATTCTGAGCACCACTGCAGCACTCCAGCCTGCGCGAGGCTCCATCAAAAAAAAAATCATCTTCTCCCCAACCCCGTAAGATAGACATTGTTATTAAATGTGTTTTAAAGCTGAGGAAAGTGAGGTGACACAATGATTAGTAACAGAACTTGAATTTAGACAGGCAATCCGATTTCAAAGCCCACACTCTTAATGCATCTCTCATACTCACAGTCTAAATCTATGGTGCTGGTTTGGGGGAAAAAACAACTCTTCAAATTAAAACAGGACTCTTTTGAGCCTCACTGAATTAAAAATAAAAGGGAACTGTGTGTATTTGACAACATTAGTTGGTAAGGTATTCTATATATACTAAGAAATATACATTTCTGAAATTTATTCCACAGATGTTGGCAGGGATATGGAGAAAGTGGGACTTTTGTACACTGCTGGTAGGGATGTCAAATGCTGCAACCAGTTTAGAAAACGGAGTTTGACAGTTTAGTGAAAAGCTAAACCCGTTCCCACCAAACAATTCACCTATCCCACTGCTAAATATTTACCCAAGAGAAAGGAAAGCACAGGTCCACCAAAAATTTGTACATAACTGTTCATGGTAGTTCTATTTATTTCTAGTCGAAAGTTGGAAACAACCCAAATGTTCCATAGGCAAATACTTAAATATTTTGAAATATTCTTACTATAGACTCAGCAATAAAGTAGGAAAAAGTTATTGATACACACAATAGCACGGTTGTATCTCAAAATAATGATGCTGGCAAAATAAGCCAGACAACCACAACAATAAAATATCAGGTTGGTACAAAAGTAATTGCAGGTTTTGCCACTAAAAGTAATACATATGGAATAATTCCTAGAGAATTCTGGAAAACGCAAACCAATCTATGATGTCAGAAAGCAGATCAGTGGCTATCTGGAGACAGACAGGGTGAAGGACTAGGGTAATTGAAAGAGGATGAATACAAAGGGCACAAAAAAACTTTAGGGGTTGATATAAAAATGTATTATTTTTATTGTGCTATTGGCTTTGTGTGTGTATACATCAAACTTCATCTAATCGTATACTTCAGAATGTACAATTTATGGTATGTTAGTTATTGCTCAATAAAGCTGGAATTTTAAATAAGAATGAATGTTGAATACATGCATTGGACAGCATTCATTGGTCAGGTATTCTGTGAGTATGAAGAAAACACACATGTATGAGAATTTCTAACATGCCTTTTTGGCTTCTGATTAATTCTGAAACACATCTGTCACCTCTGCGTTTATCCGATGTCTATACTACTAGCTTCATTATGCAAATGGCATATTCTTGAAGTGATTTAAAGTAGCATAATTGATTTCAATGAACAAAGACTGCTTTTCACGATCAAATGTTTCCCACCGTGTGTTTCATGAATCTTTTGTTTTCCCTTCCAGTAGAGCATAAACCATCCTAAATCTGGATTTTTTTTTTCTCCCCTAAAAAGAAATTCTCTTTTCTCTTCGGGGTACTGTAGGAGGCTTCCAAATAACATTTTATACTGGTTATTTGTATTTTCATCAAGTAAAACAGAGACAAAAATATGCATATAAGTACAATTATAAATACGTAATGATGCCCTTCCATGTTAATTTTGTGCTTTGCATAAACATTTAATTCCCAAGAAAATATCTGTGTTAAGTGCAATCTTTGATTTCATTGAAGTTTAAGTCTCATGTCTCTGTGCCTATTGCTAAGCTGAGTTTTTACTTTGATGTAGTTTGCACAAGACTGAAGCCTTTTTTTTTTTTGGAAATGAAAATATAAAGTCGTGAATCAACTTCAAAAAGCACATCAGGCAGCATCTGATGCTGGGGCAATAAAGCACAGTTACGGGTTTTCTGTTCACTAAATCCTAAGCAGCTTTATTAGATGATAAAGATGCATTTGTAATGGATGAAGTGCACTTTGCTGGGCACGGCTGCATCTGAAAGTTAGTTTCTGATTGGAAAAGTGCTTCAGAGTTTGAAAACCAGAAGAAACTTCTAGTCGAATGGTTCCCAAACTCAGCCTTTGGGTTAATGTTGGTCTCTGAAGATATGTCTAGTATTATAGTTAGAAAAAAAGGGCAATAATTTTTCATAAAAATAAATTGAGACCAAGCATGATGGCTCTCACCAGTAATCCTAACAAGGCAGAAGGATCATTTGAGGCTAGGAGTTTGAGACCAGCCTGGGCAATATAGCAAGACCCCATCTCTACTAAAAAGTTAAAAAGTTAGCTGGGAGTGGTGGCATGTGTCTGTAGCCCCAGCTACTAGGGAGGCTGAGGCAGGAGAATCTCTTGGGCCCAGGTGTTCGAAGCTGCAGTGAGCTGTGATTGCGCCACTGCACTCCAGCCTGGGTGACAGAGCAAGACCCTGTCTCTAAAAATAAATAAAATTTTTTTAAAAGGGACTCTATTTAAAGTCTAGAGGTCTACAAACAAACAAGAAACCAAACATGAGCAACTATTTTAGAACAAAAGTATCTTCCTCTAAAAATAGAAGCACATACACTGATGTAATTCTCTCTCTCCGGCCGACAGGTTTCTAAGACGGCCACCGATGGGTCCCCCCTCCTAGCGTTCTTACATACATACTATGTAGTCTCCTCTCAGTGTGCTCTGGACCTGGGGGACTTGCTTCCAGTGAATAGAGTATAGCAAGAGTGATTGACATCACCTCCAAGATTCAGCTCTAGAAGGCTATGACTGTGACGTCCCTCTTGGCTAGCGTTCTCTCTCACTCTTCCTGCTTGCTTGTACTGAGCTGCCCTATGGAGAGGCCCATGTGGAGGTGGCCTGGGTGGAGGTGACCTGTGGCCAGGAGCCGGCAAGGAAATAAACCCTCTTAACAACCACATGAGCTTGGAAGGAGATCCTTCCCCAATCAAGACAGGAGATAATTAGAGCCCCAGACAACAGCTTCATTGAGGTCCCGTGAGACACCCACAATCGGGACTCAACTAAGGCACAGCCGGAATTCTGTCCCACGGAAGCTTCGAGACAAGGCATTTCTCTTACCTGATTTAGAAAAGGGAATTGTGTGTCTGGGGCTGAGTGCTTCCTGGAAGAATCCCTGTGATGACTTAGACAGTCTTTCTTCTCTGATTCCGTCTTATTTTTCTCTGAAAAGTCCCTGAGCTGCTTTAAGACTGGGTGCTCACAGAGTTCTAAGGAAAAGTTCTTCCGAAGCCTGGGCTGCTGGGGTTGTGCGGACAGTCAGAAGTGAATGTCGGACCAGGAACTAGGACCCAAGTGAAGACCGGGGAGAAACATCCAGCACCCAGGAAATACTGACAAATCCTGAAGGTTGAGCACCTGGACAAGCCAACGGAAACAGAAAAGTTTCAAACAGTGCTCAGAAATGACACTGAGGAACAGGGGGGTGCAGGGTCTATGGAGACCGGCAATCCACTCAGCGAATGGGTAACAGATTCCTCTAACACAGGCCCAGCTGAAGAGTATGTTCTGCAGCCCATAATTTTTCAATCAACTCAGAGGACCACTGCTTAATGGTCAGCAAGATAATTAATGATCTTATTGGACTCAGTGGATTGCAATATCTCCTTGTCCTTTGAGCCTTTCAGGGGCTATTTGTTGAGTAAAGATATTAAATTCATGCTTGAGAGTATTAAAGAAGAAAGACAAATGGCCTCAAATGAAATCAATGATTTCTAAAGGGAAATTCTTCTTGAGTTGCTCTAACAACCAATTGTCAACAAAACATTTCAGGGTTTGAAATAGAAGCCCTGTTTCATTCTTGCTTTTGTTTTAACTGAGAGTCTTGTTTCTCTCCAAATCCCTTTTTTTCTTCTCTCGTTTTGCACGGGCCTTGCGGAGCTGGGTTCTGTCCACATTGAGTCAGTCGCTTCTCATATCCAGGTCTAACCCTTCATCTGTGAAATGGGGGTGGGGTTATTGGGAGGAAATGAAATGATATATCAGCCCCTTCCCACTGTGACATTTAGGGATTTTGTGATTTCCCATCTAGACAGTGTCTCAGCCTTATTTTTGTATGATTGATTACAGAATTAGAAATTAAAGTATTAAATGTTAGGCGGTATACATTTTTAATAGTATACAGCTGGAGTAGACCATGCAGGTTTATTTGAAGAAGGACACACATTTGTTCAAGAGAATACATCCAAGTTCTTCTTTTACTTAATTAAAAAATAAATGCCATGGCCTGAGTACTTTTAAATTAGGCTTATTAAAGTGCAGACCACACTCTGTGTGCATATTAATATGCTGTCGAGCTCTCCATTTTATTTAATATCACTAGGAATAAATGTGATGAAATTACACCTAATATTTCAGTCAATGGCAGAGGAAGTGAGATTGGGCGAGCTTGCTGGAAATTAAAAACTAAATAGCAGCCCATGAATCACTCTCATTCAGGCACAAATCATTTCTTTTACATTTTCCATTCTCTATCTCAATGGCTTTTCAAGTTATGACTCTCTGATTTTGAAATCACTGATCTAAAGGAATCAAAGGCTGTAAAATCCAAACTATTCCCCTACCTTTGACCTGTCATCATCTGTCGTCATATGCCTGTCGAGTCTGCCTGTTTGATCACAGGCTCAGTCAGTCAGTTTCCCGAGAACGGCACAGAGCAGTGTACTCTCCGGGGAGCAGTGTACTCTCTGGGGATGCACTGGGGTGTGTCCCACCAGGATGTCCCTTGTACTCTTCTTAGAAGGGTCCAAGCCCCACTCACTCAGCAAGAGGCATTTGGTTCACCATGTGACACTTTCATTTCTGACGTGATACAGTAACAATACCAAGGACGTGCTTTCTGCTGAGCTCTGTGCTGGCCACCAAGACTCCAGAGATGAGGAGCCATCCCCACCCTGGAAGGCCACAGGCAGGCTGAGAAGCTCCTTGCCACAGGAAAGCCTTCCCTTTTCCCTTTCTGTCCCCATCATTCTTTGTTCTCCTGGTGACAAGAGAGCCTGTGGGGCCTTTAGTTCCTGTCTTCATCCTTCTCTCAGATCCTCAAAGTTGCACACCTGTGTTCACCTTGGTATCCAGGATACCGACGTTGCAGGCTGCCAGATGGTAAACCCTTGAGAATCAATGAATTTACGTCGTTTCCCTAGTTTCCCCCAAATAGTGCTGTGCATGTGTAAGGACCTCAATAAATATTTGTTGGTTACTTATTCAGTAGAAGGCTCCTATATTACCAAAGGTATTCTAGTGACAGCAAGGGCATTGAATGGAATCAGATCATACTGACTGTGCTGATGAAAGGAAAATCGCTGAGTCTGCGTCAGGATGTTTAAATTACAAAGATAGAAAAATTTTTCACTAAAACAGCAGCATCAAATACATATTACCCACCATGTTTACAGGGTCTGTCTCATAACACAAAGCAGAATGATGAAGAATATATTGGGAGTTCAGAGGAAAAAACGAATATTCTATATTAATAATAATATCAATAATATAGATAACTGGTACGATTAATTGGGGAGGTGGAAAGCCATTTAAATTGAGAGGTATAATAAACAACAAAGGACATAATCATGAAACTATATGCAAAATGATAGAAAATACATGAAGCTAAATTTATTGGCAAATAAAGAGGAATTAAATCTTGCACATTGCCTAAAATATAGTAGATGTTCAATAGCTGTTTCTCCAATGATTTTTAAACAATTTGCAGAATCACAATTGCACTGGGCTTCAGATTACCCATGCAGAAGCATTTTGATAGTAGCATTCCAGTTGGAAGAAGAGCCTGGGGGACGTATCTTGAAGCAGTATGTGTACAGCAAAGCAGGTTTTCTATATAGGTTGTATGTTTGTTTGGAATTTCGGACGTTGGTGGCTGACAGAGGATAGAAAGGAATAAAAGCCCTTCCCAAAGCTACTTATTGGCATTGCCCTTAATACTGTGAGATTTTAATGCAGCACTCTCAACGCATTACAGATACAACCACTCAATAAGAGATTTTAAGGAGTTGAAATAATTATTGAATTAACAGAACTGTGTGTGTGTGTGCAAGTGTACAAATATACATATCAAACTCTATATTTTGCAGGATAACGTCCATATTTTCAAGTCGCAATCAGTCACTTGTAAAAATTCATCTTAAACTTTAAGATCCAAAAAGTAGGAATCAAAGGAGCCACATCTAACACTCTTGATGTGATGAAACTATAAAATGCACAATTAAAAATTCAACTGGATATTAAGAAATTATCTCCCAAAATTTACTGGATCAAAGAGAAGAAATGTTACTAGGTGAACATAATTCAATTTCATCAGTCATTACAAATGACATTTTCAAACGATTTTGATGTGGGAAAAATGTTCATACTACAACTGTGAATTAAAAATTTATAAATATCCTTTACAGACCACACGCCTCAAATAGGTCTAGACATGGGTAACATGAATATAATATGGATATGGGTACAAATAGAAACAAGTCATGGTAAAGTGGACCCTTGACTTGGTTGAGGGACATGACCTGATATCTTGAGCAGCTTCCGTCTCTGCTGATAATATTTAATAACTGCATAAAGATATAATACAATGTTAAAACACTTTACTTTTTCCTCACTCATATCATCAGTGTAACAGTTGGTTTGGGTCAGGTGTATCGGGAGGGAACAATTCCCAGGAAATAACCTCTTTATTACTTCCGAGCGGTTAGCAGCATAGGCGAAATGAGGAAAGAGTGTCAATGCCAGTGAGCTACAGGTGCTGGGCCATTGCCACGCTGTCTTAGCAGCTAAAACATTCGGTCTCACACGAACACCTCACAGTGTGTGTACTAGTCAGGACTCTTCCGGTTGCAAATGACAGAAATGAAATGATGAGTGGAAAATGGCAGAAAGTAGAATATGTTGATTCTTGTAACTGAAAAGTCCGGAGGCTTCCAGCCTCAGGCAAAGCTGTCTCCAGGTGCCCAAACAAGATGGTCTGTCCCCTTTCATCTCTTGCACTGCTCCCCGCTCTGTTGGCTCCTTTCTTAGGCAGCCACTCTCCGTGTGTGGTTAGCAAAGGTCGGCAGCCGATGCAGACCACAGTGGAAAACGCGTGTCTCTTCTCCAGCAGTAGGTGAAGCCCAAGAACCAGCTGTAATTACCCACTTTGGCCACATACCCAGTGCTGATTGGAGAGTGGACGATGCCAACTGGCCAGGCCTGGATGACTTGTGAGCCAGGTGTGGACTCAGCTCTATCAGAGTCACACAGACCAAGATGGTGGGGAGGTTCTTCCTTGGGGGGTTTTGAACTTTTTTTTACATTGCTCCCTCTGGCACAGACACATACCTAAATAACCACATAGATGCTCCCATCCGTGTCAAGATCCTTCAGGATCACTGAGATACAGTCAAACCCTGAAGGTCTAATGGTCTAATGTATAGACAATACAGAGTGAGTGTGTGTCCAAAGGAAATATAATATGAGCCGCATATGTAATTTAAATTTTTCTAGCAGCCACATTTAAAAAGTAGAAACAAACAACTCAAGTTAATTTTAATAATAGAATTTATTATTATTTCAATGCGGAATCAATATAATACTTTTGAGATATTTTACATTTTTTCATGCTAAATCTTCAAACTCCAGTGTGTATTTTGCATTTACAGCACATCTCCATTTTGACAAGCCACGTTTTCAAGAGCTTAATAACCACACGTAGCGACTAGAGTATTAGACAGCACTGATACATATTATGGAGAAGACACTAAAATGATAACAGTGTCGTCCGGGCGCGGTGGCTCACGCCTGTAACCCTAGCATTTTGGGAGTCTGGAGCAAGCAGATCACTTTAGGTCAGGAGTTGGAGACTAGCCTGGCCAACATGGTGAAACCCCATGTCTAGTAAAAATACGAAAAATTAGCCAGGCATGGTTATGTGCACCTGTAGTCCCAGTTGCTCGAAAGGCTGAGGTATGAGAATTACTTAAACCTGGGAGGCACAGGTTGCAGTGAGCTGAGACTGTGCCACCTTTTTTTTTTGAGACAGGGTCTTGCTCTGCTGCCCAGGCTGTGTCACCCCAGCCTGGGCAACAGAGCGAGACTTTGTCTCAAAAAAAAAAAAGGAAAATGTTAACAGTGTCTTTTCTGGAGGGAGGATTTTATTTTCTCTTTCATATTTTGCTATATCTTCTAAATTTTGTATAATGAGCATATATTTCTTCCCAAATAACGATAAAACACTAAAAGGTATGTTAAGGGCCATTCCAATAAAGTGCTTACTAATGGGATAATGCCAGCTGTTGGAAAATATCTCCTGATCTGCCCCAAGGTCCTGGCCTTGGCATTCAAGTTTCTTTTTTCAGTGATCAGAATGAGGATAGATGATTCTGACTATCCAAATTTGCTGTTAATATGATGCTGAAAGCCTTGGAGGCCACTGCAGGTGCCAGAAACAAAAGCCAAAATAATCTCAATGAGCTGGAATGATGGCAGAAATCTAGTAACACAAAATGTACACATGAAACAATATACTCTTGATTGAGTACAAAAATCTAATTTTTCATGTGGCAAAATGTGGATGTCATAGCCAACCAATGTCACCATTCAAAGGGCTTAAGGGATTTAGGTGGATTCAAAATTCAGTATCAGTCAATAGTTGAAGAAGTTGCTAACGTAACTGAATATCACAGCCTCAAAATGCATTTCAAAATGTTTTCTTTCCTTTCTTGCTTTCAAACTTGAAACATACTTTGAAATCCTTTGTTCCTCGCTCTTCCACCACTTTTGTTCACGGTGCCCTCTTATCTAATCATGGGCTGGCTTAGAAATTCCAGGGGCCAATATTGAAACAAACCAGGCAGAGAGCCCTAACTGCTGAATCCTCCTTCTCCAGGGGAATCATGAGGTTAGCCCACCACTGGCAGGCAGAGTCAGGATGATGTAAATCAGCCTCCAGACAGGTGATTGCTCAAGATAGCTAGGCGTGCACACTCCTGCACCACATTTTCCTCACACCTTCTTCATTCTTAGACCGCTTCACTCGGCCCAGAAAAGTGGGGATGGTCTGTGATATGATTTGGCTATGTCCCCAGCCAAATCTCATCTTGAATTTTATTAATAGTTCCCATAATCCCCACGTGTTGTGGGAAGGACCAGATAGAGATCTTTGAATCATGGAGGCTGCTTCCCACATGCTCTTGTGATAGTGAGTTAGTTCCCCCAAGATCTGATGGTTTTATGAAAGCCTTTCCCTGGGCTCTCGTTGTTCTCTCTGCTGCTCTGTGAAGAAGGATGCGTTTGCTTCCCCTTCTGCTGTGATTTTAAGTTCCCCGAAGCCATGCAGAACTGTGAGTCAATTAAATCTCTTTCCTTTGTAAATTACCCAGTCTCAGGTATGGCCTTATAGCAGCGTGAGAATGGACTAACACAGTCTGTTAAAGGCATGAGCCTGGCCCTTCCCCCACTGCTAGCATTTGAATAAAGCTGCTTTTGTTTCACCACACCTCGTTTCTCCTGTTTTCGGCTTGTGAGTGGTGCACAACTGGATGTGAGCCGGTTACATGAAAACATGAACTGCCCTCGAAGTGAGCCCACAGGGACCTGTCTGCTCTGGTTCCAGAGCCTTCTTGCTCTTACTCCACAAGACAAAAATGTACCCAAGTCTGCAGGGGCCATCTGTATGACTACGGGTTCTCCCGACTAACTTTCATGTAATTATTACATGTAATTATTGAAACCCAACAGTGACTGCAGCAAATAGCTAGAATTTAGACCAATCAAATATTTTGGGGGTCGGTAAGAAATATTTTATCATTGGCTGTAGAGTTACCTATTAATGATATCAATAACAAGCACATCAATTTTCAGTTGGATTTGTTATTGGCTTTTAAGTTTTGTATCAACAATGCATCCCTTGTTACCTGCAGCAGGGGGCAGGCTTCCCCTATCTCCCTGCCCTCTGTGTGCTGCCAGGAGGGAGTAAACACCCGTAAAATCCTCCTCTAGCAAAGAATGTGGCATTATCTACCCAACTTATAAATGTATTCACTCTTACATCCAGAAATTCACTTCTGAGATGTCATAATACAGATCCACATGCACAAAATAACATATACACCAAGTTATTCACTGTAGCGTTAAGTAGGTAACACAAAAAGATTGGGAATGACCCAAATGTCCATCAAACACAGTCTTTTTCTGAAAAATAAAACTCGGAAAATATGCTGTATCCATATGATGGAATACTCTGCCTCTGAAGGATGAAAATAAATCTTCCTGCTGAATTAGAGTTAAAAACAACAAAATCACGCAAAATAGTGTGACTCATCAGCTATCTGTTACATAAAAGAAAGAAAAATATGAACTTACATCATATTTGTTTTTATCTGCACTCTGGAGAGATTTGCAGGACATTAATGACAGTGGAGGTGGAGATGAGGAAATAGAAATAGTATGGATGCATGAAAGAATGAAGAGATAGATGGATCATAGAAGAAGAGATAGACATTCAAAAAGAAATAAATATCCAAAGAGATGTATGAGATGTCTTCACGTCTATGCAAAGCTATTTACTTCATACTTGCTCCCTATGTCTCCAAAGGATAAAAGTAGGATCTCTAGGCTGGAGTTGTAACAAGTGGTGCTGATGCTTAGCTCCGTGTCTGAAGCAGGGGAGAAAGAGAGAGAAAAAGGGAGGGTGGGCGTGACAATGAGAACGAAGGAAACTCGGCACTTGGTCTCTGTTTTGAAGCTCAGGTGATTTTACGCAAACTTGGAGGTTCCTAAAGGAAGCCCACTAGTCTTGTCCTTGAAAGATTAGCAGAAACAAGGGGCCAAGATGGCTGATTAGAAGCAGTTCTGGTCTGCAGTTCCCACCAAGAAAAGTGAAAACAGTGACTGAATCCTGCGCCTCCTGCCAAGGGGTCCAGGTTCTCTCACTGGGACTGACCCACGGAGAGTGAGGAAAAGCAGGGTGGAGCGATCACCCAGCTGGGAGCTGCACGGGGTACGGGGAACGCCCACCCCCAGCCAAGGGAGGCAGCAAGTGATTGTGGTACCCTGCCAGGGAAACCACCCACTTGCCACTGATCTGTGGAACCCACTGGTCAGGAGATCCCCTTGTGAGCCCATGCCATCAGGGCCTTGGGTCCCAAGCACAGAACTGTGCAGACTCTTGGTGGCCACTAGGGAGGCCAGTGGAGCGTGCTGGAAACTGCGTAAGATGATCATGCTCCCAATGAGAGGGGCAGCCACCCTCACTGTGGCCCCAGTGGGCCATTTCTCCTGCAGGTGCCAGGAAGACCAGGCAGTTTGGACTGGGGGGAGTTTCCCATAGCACAACACGGTGGCTGTGGCAGATCGTGGCCAGGCTGTTTCTTAGGTGGCACCCACATTCATCCCTCCTCACCAGACAGAGCTTCCCTGTGGGAACTTCAGCAACTCCAGCCAGGGGTTTGCAGACAGAACTCTGATCTCCCTGGGACAGAGCCCTGGGAGAAGGGGTGGCCGCTGTCTCTGCAGTTCAGCGGACCTGGTCTTTTCCCCTGCTGGCTCTGAAGAGGCCGAGCAGTCGGGATGAGGAGATTCCCTCAGCAAAGGGGTAGCCAGACTGCTTCTTCAAGCAGGTGCCTGATCTCGTGCCTCTTGACTGCGTGAGACCTCCCAACAGGGGTCTCCAGACACCTCATACAGGAGGGTTCTGGCCGGCATCAGGTCAATGCCCCTCTGGACAGAGCTCCCGGAGGAAGAAGCAGGCAGCCATCTTTGCGGTTCTGCAGCCTCCACTGGTGATACTTCCACGTGCCGGAGGGACCCAGGTGAATAGACTCTGTAATGGACCCCCAGCAAACGGCAGCAGCCCGACAGAAGAGGGAGCTGTTAAAAACAGGCACATAGAAAGCAACCACATCAGTAGAATGACCCCACCGAAACCCCATCCAAAGGTAAGCAGCCTCAAAGATCAAAGGTAGATAAACCCACCAAGATGAGAAAAAAACCAATACAAAACCACTACAAATTTAAAAAGCTGGGGTGTCTGTTCTCCTCCAGATGATTGCAACACCTTTCCAACGAGGGCACAGAACTAGGCTGAGGCTGAGATGGACGAACTGACAGAAGGTGGGTAACAGTGGAGTCCGCTGAGCTAGAGTACGTTCTAACCCAATGCAAAAAAGCTAAGAACCATGATAAAACATCACAGGAGCTGTTAACCAGAATAACCAGGTTAGAGAGGAACATAAATGACTTGATGGGGCTGAAAAGCACAACACGAGAACTTCACAATGTAACCACAAGTATCGATAGACAACTCGACCAAACAGAGGAGAGAAGCTCAGAGCTTGAAGACTATCTTGCTGAAATAAGACAGGCAGACAAGATTAGAGAAAAAAGAATGAAAAGGAATCAACAAAACCTCCGAGAAGTATGGGATTACATAGAAAGACCAAACCTACAACTGATCGTGGTACCTGAAAGAGACAGGGACAACGGAACCAAGTTGGAAAACATACTTCAGGGTATCGTCCAGGAGAACTTCCCCAACCCAGCAAGAAAGATTAGTGTCCTCAAGTCTTCTTGACATAAATCACTTAAACAACTTGCATCTCAGGCTTTCTCGTTGCAAAACATCACAAATCCTACTAAATCAAAGGAACAACCTGTATACTAGTAGTTTAACAACTTTCAGCACAAGATTGTTTTGCCATACTGAATACATGGCACAGATAAATAGTAGGCATATATTTTTATCTTTTGAGTTTGTGTTTTTAATTCGGAACCCATTTGGTTTGTCTTTCTGACAAATGAATTTAGCCCTCCTTCCATAAACTTGGAAATGTCCCTATGACTTCCCATAAATCAATACTGATGGGCTCAGTACAAAAGTATAAACTATAGTTGAAAGCCCACATTCTCCACCTCATTTGACACCAGAAATTGCTTCTCATGATACAGCAGAATCAGTATTCCCTTCAGACCAATGGGACATATAATCATCCATTATTGATAATTCATTGCATTGTACAGAAAGATTTTCCATTGTTGTCCTCAGCTATTCCAGCTGGCTGAGGCTAATTACATTTTATCTGTACATCTATAAGAGCAGGATGAGAGTTGGCATGGACTTCAGATGCTGTCAAGAAGAGAAGTAAGGCAAATGAGAGTAGCAGACGCTAAAAAGGATCAAATCCTATTACCTCACGTGTTTGTTTATGTTCACATATGACTGAAAGTAAATCTAACATCGGTCACAGTTGCATGTTTGCCTAAAGGACAGACAGGGCCCTTTAGAGAGGATGACTTCAGAAGATTGCTAATTTGTTATAGTATCTTGGAAAGTATCACCATTAGGGCAGGCACTGAAAGTAGAAAAAAATCTTGGGTGAAAATAAGCAATAATTTCCAATAGTATCCACTATTTTGTTCTAACTGCATGTTTTTCAGGGAAATAAACATTTTCATTAGCATAAAAAGCACTGCAACTCTTATTTCTGTATTTCCTTCAAATATCGTTGATTAAAAATAAGTTTGATTTTAGGGATTTTTAAAGCAACCGCAATCTTTACTGTGCCAGTAAGTAACTGCAATTTCAGCTATTTCTATCTCTGTGAAGATCTCAATACTCTAGTCCCCTTTGGTTTCATTTGCAAGAGGAAATGAAATATTTGACCTGTTTATCTGACTTTGTCTTCTGTTAAAGAAGAGGTGAATTTGGTTGCAACATAATACATTTCTTAGAGAAACAGTAGGGGAATAGAAGAGAGGCTTTTATAATAGTAGATGAAGTAAACCAGGAAACATAAATTTAAGAAAGCGTTACAAGAAGTAACAAGCTCAGCAGAGTTACACAGTACGACAGCAATACACAAAATTTACTTGCATTTCTATACTTGGAATGAACACTCTGAAATGAAATTAAGAAAACAATTCCATTGACAATAACATTAAAAAGAATGAAATACTTGGAATAAATTTGACAAAAGTACTGTAAAACATACTCTAAAAACTTTGAAAAATTGTTGAAATAAATTAAAGAAGGCAGGAATAAATGAAAATGCCATCTGTGTTCATGATTGGAAGGCTTAATATTGTTAAGATGGCAATACACCCTAAATTCATCCACAGTTTCAATAAAATGCCTACCAAAATGCTAGCTAGCTTATCTGCAGAAATTAACAAGCTGATCTTAAAATTCACATGGAATCACAAGGGATCCAGAATAGGCAAAACAACCTTGAAAAAGAAGAATAAAGTTGGAAGACTCAGACTTCATGATTTCAAAAATTAATACAAAACAGTAGTAATGAAGATAGTTTGCTACTGGCATAAAAACAGACATATAGATCAATGGAATATAACGAATCTATTCACTTAGCATGTACATTATGTTAAGTGAAAGAAGTCCATAAATAAACCCTTACATTTATAGTCAGTTAATTTTTGACAAGGCAATTCAATAGAGAAAGGATAGTCTTTCAGCAAGCAGTGTTGAGGCAACTGTGTGTTCATGAGGGAAAATAATGAAGTTGGCAGAAAACAAGAAATAACCAAATGAGAGCTGAAGTGAAGGAGATACACACACACACACACACACACACACACACACACACACACTACTAGCTAGACTAATAAATCAATACAATTAGAAATGATGAAGAGAATGTTACTGCAGAAATGCAAATAACCATCGAAGACTACTATGAACAGCTACGCACACAAACTAGAGAATCTAGAAGAAATGGACAAATTCCTGAACATGTACATCCTCCCAAGACTGAGCCAGGAAGACACGGAATCCTTGAACAGGCCAGTGATGAGCTCTGAAATGGAATCAGTAATAAATAGCCTACCAAGCAAAACACCCGGGACTAGGTGGCTTCACAGCCAAATTCTGCCAGATGTACAAAGAAGAGTTGATACCGTTTCTACTGAAGCTATTCCAAAAAATTAGGAGGAGGGACTCATCCCCCAAGTCATTCTATGAGGCCAGCATCATCCTCACACCAAAACCTGGCAGAGACACAAAAATAAAACTTCAGGCCAATATCCTTGAATAACATAGACACAGAAATTCTGAACAAAATACTAGCAAACAGAACTCAGCAACACATCGAAAAGCTAATTCACCACGATCAAGTAGCCTTCATCCCTGGGATGCAAGCTTGGTTCAATATATGTGAATCAATAAATATGATTCATCACATAAACAGAACTGAAGAAAAAAAAAGGCATCACTATCTCAATAGATGCAAAAAAGACTTTAAATAAAATTCAATTTCCCTTCATGTTGAAAACTCACAATAAACTAGGCACTGAAGGGACATACTTCAAAATATAAGAGCTACTTGTGACAAACCCACAGCCAACATCATACTGAACAGGCAAAAGCTAAAAGCATTTTCCTTGAAAATTGGAACAAGACAAGCATGCCTGTTTTCCACCCTCCTGTTCAACACGTATTGGAAGTCCTGGCCAGAGCAATCAGGCAAGAGAAGTAATTAAAAGGCATCCAGATAGGAAGAGAGGAAGTCAAAATGTCCCTGTTTATACATGATATGATTCTATATCTACAAAACCGCATCGTATCTGCCCAAAAGCTCCTTGAAGCTGATAATCAACTTCAACAAAGTTTCAGGACACGAAATCAATGTACAAAAATCAATAGTATTCCTGTACACTAGCAGCACCACGCTTATAGCCAAATCAGGAATACAATCCCATTCACAACTGCCAGGAGAATAAAGAATACCCAGGAATAAAACACCCAAGAATACCATTAACCAGGGAGGTAAAAGATCTCTACAATAAGAATGATGAAACACTGCTCAAAGAAATCAGAGATGACACAAATGGAAAAACAGTTCATGCTCATAGGAAGAATCGATATCATTAAAATGGTCACACTGCCCAAAGCAATTTGCAGATTCCATGCAATTCCTATCAAACTACCAATGACATTCTTCACATAACTAAAAAAAAAACTATTCTGAAATTTATATGAAACCAAAAAAAAGAGCCCAAATAGCCAAGGCAATCCTAAGCAAAAAGAACAAACGGAAGGAATCACACTACCTGACTTCAAACCGTACTGCAAGGCTACAAACTGTACTACAAGCACAGTACCAGTACAAAACAGACACACAGACCGATGAAACAGAATAGAAAGCCCAGAAATAAAGCCGCACACCTACAACCATCCGATCTTTGGGAAAGGACTTCCTATTCAATAAATGGTGTAGCCATAGGCAGAAGATTGAAACTGGCCCCTTCCTTACACCATATACAAAAATTAACATTAAATATCCATCAGTGACAGAGTGGATAAAGAAAATGTCACACATATGCACCATGGAATACTATGCAGCATAAAAAAGAACAAGATCGTGTCCTTTGCGGGAACATGGAGGGAACTGGAGGCCATTAACAGTAGCAAACTAACGCAGGAACAGAAAACCAAATACTGCATGTTCTCACTCATACGTGGGAGGTAACTAATGAGAATACCTGCCCAGAAAGAGGAGAACCACAGACAATGGCACCCACTTGAGGGAAAAGGTTGGGAGGAGGAAGAGGTTCAGAAAAAAGTGTCCAGCAGTATGCTTAGTACCTCAGTGATGAAATAATCTGCACAACAAACCCCTGAGTCATGAGTTTACCCATGTAACAGAACTGCACATGTAGCCTGGAACCTAAAATTAAAGTATTTTTTTAAATTATAGACATAAAAAAACAACAAAAGAATGCAGCTGGACCCCTGCCTTCTATCATATACAAAAAATAACTCAAAATGAATCAAAGACCTAAACAGAAGAGCTCAGCTACAGCACATTTGCAAGATGACATATGCATTAATCTTTGTCACTTGGATTAGGTGATTTCTTAGATGTGACACTAAAATAACAGGCAACCAAAAAAAAAGATAAATCCGACTTCATAAAATTTTAAAACTTTATGCTTGAAAGGACACCATCCGCAAAGCGCAAAGGCAATCCACAGAATAGGAGAACATATTTGCAAATAATTTATCTAATAAGGGACTTAGTTCTAGAGCATATAAAAAACTCTTAATACAAAGACAAATAACCGCATTAAATAATGGGCAAAGAGTCTGATAGACAGTCCTCCAAGAAAAAAATATGAATGGCCAATAAGCACATGAAAAGATGTCTTAACATTAGCTACTTCACACCCTTTAGGATGATCATAACAAAAAAGACAATAACAAGCCTTCTACTGTAGTTTCTGGAACCTAATCAATATTTGCTGAATGAATAATTGAAAGTCGCTAGAGAGATGGAGAGCCATATGCTTTAATGCAGATACATAACTTATATATTCCCTATCCAAATTCTTGGACATCTTGGACTTGTTTTATGCAGAACATGAAAGAATGATGACAGATAAAATTATGAAGATGGCAGCATGAGAATCCTATCGTGAGTTATAGGGATTTTAGAATACATTGAGATTGTCAAATAACACATTGGAATTAGATCGAGTTTACAGCGCATTAAAAGGATTCAGCAGGAATGCAAAGAAATACCTTTTCTGGTCTGGCACACATTCAAATACTTTCCAAAATATGTAACTCCATTGAGAATTACAATGAGTAATTATTTAAAGAAACATAGTAGCAGTATTTTTCTCCTGTTTTTAGAAATTATAGGATAGTGTCATTAATAGTGAAAAATAAAATGAAGGATCAGTGAAATAGGAGGTGTGATGGTCAATTTGGGTGTCAACTTGACTGAATTAAGGGATCCTCAGATAGTTGGTAAAGTATTATTTATTCTTAATACTTCAGTAAATGCTGAGCCCATGCCTCTTCTGCTGAAAGGAAACACAGGTGATTGGGCATTTGATTGGAATGTCTGGGCTGCCCCAGTGTGTCTGTGAGGGTATTTGCAGAAAAGATTGGCCGGTGAGTTGGTGTACTGAGTGAGGAAGATCCACCCTCAATGTGGGCAGGCATCATCCAGTCAGCTGGGGGTTCAGATGAAACCAAAATGTGGAGGAAGGGGAGCTGGATGCCCTTCCTCTCCTGCCCTTGGACATCAGAACCCAGCTTCTCTGGCTCTTGCACTCTAGGGCTTGCACCGGCAGCCCTCTGGGCTCTCAGGCCTTCTGCCTCAGTCTTACAGTTACACACCATACATTTCCCTGGTTCACGGCCCTCAGACTTGAACTGAGCCAAGCTACCAGCTTTCCTGGTTCTCCATCTTGTGTGGACTTCTCAGCCTCCATAATTGAGTGAGCCGATTCCTCTGTCAAATCATTTCTCCTCCCTCTCTCCCTCTCTCCCCCTCTCCCTCTCTTCCTCTCTTCCCCTCCCCCCTTCCCCTCTCCCCACTTCTCTTCCTTTCTCTCCCCTCTCTTCCTCTCTCCCCCCTTCTTCCCCTCTCCCCTTCTTCCTCTCTCCGTCTCTCCTCTGCCTCCACATGCATTTGACATCAGTGGCTGCTGCCATCACGCCAACTGCAGCAGAGAGGGGCAACAGGGGCTGCACACCCCCTGTAGCTGGTGGGAGCCCCGCTCTCCTGGGCTGGGCTACAGCCACCCAAACTGTGGCTGTGGGTCCCAGCCTCGCTGTGCTCTCGGAGGGGGCTGGTAGCAGGCAGGATCTGCCCTCCCGGGTGCAGCTGCAACCGCTTGATCTCTGGCTGCAGACCTGAGCTTCTTGCTCCACAGAGCAGGCAGGAGCCAGGACCAGCAGGAACCCCGCCCCTTCTGAGTGGTCGGGCGACTTCCCTGAGTGCAGCTGCGACTGCCCTGCCAGGCACAGGACCTGAGCATCTCTGCCTGCATCGTCAGGCCAGGAAGGGCCCCCACCCCTCTTTGCTGGCTCCTGGACATCAGTTCCGCTGCCTGGACTCTCTCCTCTCCCTGCACCTGCTCTGATCTGGTAGCAGGGTTGGGGCCAAGCCCAGGGCCTTGAAGGGCAGAGAGAGCCAGAGTCCTGGGTGGAAGCGGGTGGATCCTCAGTAAGGCCCCACCTTCAGACCAAGGAGGTCCTGAAGGTTGGGGGACGGACTGCCAGTACCCAGACCAGAGTGGGGACTCATGGTGCCTCTTCTGGACCACCCATGGCCGGCCATGGACCAATCAGCACACACTTCCTCCCCTCTGAGGTCTATAAAACCCTGGGCTCAGCCAGAGCAGGGCAGAAGCCAGCCAGAGGAAGAAGAGGGTAGAGAGACAGCTGGATGACCAGCCGCAGAGAGGAGTACCCTCTCTGCTGATAGCTGAAGATGCTGGGACCACCAGCTGCAGAAAGGAGTAACCTCTCCACTGAGAGCTTCAGAGACTTGCAGAGAAAACTGAATGACTTGCCTGCGGAGAGGAAGCACGCTTTCCAGGGCCTCCCCTCTGCTTCGTGCTAAACACTCAACAGGGCGACCTGCCTACAGAGAAGAGCTGCCCACTCCTCTGAGCTGTTCTAACACTAAATAAAACCCTCCTTCTTCACCCTTCACTTGTCTGCGTGCCTCCTGGATGCAGGACAAGAACGTGGGCAAAGAACTCAGGACTCAGGTAAAGGTGCCGCAGCCAAAAGCATTGGCCACAGAGATTTCCGGCCAGAAAGATCGACTCCCCAGAGATCCTATAACACACATATATTCTGTTCACTCTGTCTCTCTGGAGACCCCTAACTGAAAACAAGGTGTGGATCAAATCCAGTCCTGATGCTTTGAACAAGTCACTTCTTCTCTGTATACACCTGTATGTGAAGGGGCTGGGGCATGTGATGCTGGACTAGATAACGTGAACTTACGTGCTGTGATTCAAAGTCCTTTAAAGCTCAGCACCAGTGATCACTTTTATCTAGTTTCCTGTCAGGGAAAAGAAGAAGGAAGGAGGAGAAAAGATAAAGTACCTGGGATACTGGCTGTTTAGAAGACTGTCAGGGGTCGGGCACGGTGGCTCATACCTGAAATCCCAGCACTTTGGGAGGCCGAGGCAGGTGGATCATTTGAGGTCAGGAGTTCGAGACCAGCCTGACCAATATGGTGAAACCCCATCTCCACTAAATATACAAAAATTAGCAGGGTGGTAATGGTGTGCGCCTGTAATCCCAGCTACTGGGGAGGCTGAGGCAGGAGAATTGCTTGAGCCTGGGAGGGAGAGGTTGCAGGGAGCCAAGATCATGCCACTGCACTCCAGTCTGGGTGACAGACCCTGTCTCAAAAATAAAAAAAAGACCTGTCAGGGAGACAGCTGGTGGGACATCCTAGTCAAGGAGCAACTTAAGGTGGAAAAGAAAGGAGACACAGAGAGGGACAGGAGCACAGACACAGCACCTTCTTCAGCGAAAACACAGGCAAAATCTAGCCGGGGGTCACTCTGATTCAGCTGCCAACTGACAGGGACAAGAAGAAATTAACTGAAGTGTCTGGGCTTCAATGTCCAGTGCCAGTCATGGAATTTGAACCATATGCCTTTCAGATCCCTTCCTGCAACACTCAAGGTGCACGGATCTCTATCATATTCCGTGGAAATCTCATTCCCCATTGTTTAAAAAAAGAATGAATAAATGAAAGAAAAGAGCATTAATAAAGTTTATTAGAGACAAATGCTATCAAAGGCAGAAATACATTTTGGGGTATTCCATTGGAAACTACAATGAATAATTATTTAAAGAGGCATAGCTAAATCTGCAATGAGAAGAGAATATATGGCATGTGGCACATTCTTTAATTATTTTGTTAAATGACAAATCTGTTCTCATTTTAAAAGTAGGAGATGACAGAATGTCTTCAGCTTGGCATAAGCTTCAACCGTCTCAGGTGGGCCGGGCACGGTGGCTCACACCGATAATCCCAGCACTTTGGGAGGCCGAGGCGGGTGGATCACTTGAGGTCAGGAGTTCGAGACCAGCCTGGCCAACATGGTGAAACCCCATCCCTACTAAAAATACAAAAATTATGTGGGCATGGTGGCACACGCCTGTAATCCTAGATACTGGGGAGGCTGAGGTACAAGGATTGCTTGAGCCCACGAGGCAGAGTTTGCAGTGAGCCGAGATCACACCACTGCACTCCAGCCTGGGCAACAGAGCAAGACTCTGTCTCAAAAAAAAAAAAAGTCTCAGATGGCCAGAAGTCCTTGGGCAGGAAGATATGGTGCCGGTGGACTAGGAAAGTTCTGGAAAACTATCCTGGTCAGGCCCTAGGATGTCTCGTGAATAGACCTCAGAGGCAAAGGCCAGTAGGGGAGCCAGGCTAAAGAGGGCACCGGGACCAGACCCCCTCATTGCTGCGGGAGGCCAAGGTTGGGAAGCCTGGTCCCTTCCACTGGGTGCCGGACACTTGGCCTCTCCTGCAGCCTTGTTCCCAGATGTCACTGGTGTCTCTTCATGGTCTGCTTCTCCTTACATGGGGAGCTCCTTTGGCCACATAACTTTTTTTTCTAATTACATACACTTTATTGCACAAATCATAGAAAATTTAGAAATTTACAGAGGAGCAAAAAGAAGAAATTTAAAATCATCTATAATCCCACTATGCATAGATAAGGCACCTAACCATTCAGCCTATTTCACTATATATCTATAAATGTAATTTTTACAGTCATGGGATAAGTTCAGCATGTACACTGGATTCCTTGTTATACTTAGAGATTTATCGCAACCATTTTTTCTAGAACATTAAGTTTTCTTTTGCAGCACCATTTTTAATGATGGCCTGTTCTTTCCTTAAATGGATCTGCCATCATGTATACGATCAATATTTCATTGCTGGACATTTAGGTGGCTTATTCCCATGAATATGCTTGTAGTTAAATCTTTCGGCGCATCTATGAGGATAGATAAAATTCCTGAAAGAAGAAATGCTGAGTCAAATGATGTGCACATACTGAGATTTCAATGATGCTTCACAAAATACGAGATTACCCCCCAGAAAATGAGTCTCCCAGCATTTGAGACGCCCTGTGTTCTATGACTTTACCAACCCTCAATATCTTCCCACTGGCATTTTGTGGTTTAAATTTGAATATTCAAGAAGGCTGAGCATACTCTCCTATTAGCGACCATTTTAATACTTCCTTTATGAATTGCTCACTTTTACTGGGGGGGGAAGATTATCATCCCCTTGTTGATTTGAAAGTATTCTTTATAAACTAATGCTATTATTTCTTTTTTTTTTTAATTTTAATTTTAATTTTTAAAAGAAATAAAAAAGAAGAAAGAAGGAGTGAAAGAAAGAAAGAAAAAGAATGTAAGAAAGAAAGAGGAAGAGAAAGAGGGAGAGAGAACGGGATTCTTGTTCTATTGCCCAGGCTAGAATGCAGTCTAACAATGGGTTTATTCATTTATTCCTGGAAAAGTAGATACCGTATTTAGTTGCTGTTCTAGGTACTGAACCAGGCAGAGCAGGAAACCACAAAAGCTTCATTCCTGTGACCACGTCATTCATACAAATAGCAACGTTTCCTCCTAGTGCTTCTGTGGTTTTTCATTTTTACTTACTTTAACATATAAATATTCCCTCCACCTGGAATTAATATTAACATATATGTCTGAGGTTCTAGTTTTTTCTTTACGATTTTTTAAAATTCAGCTTATTTAACTTACTGCTGTGAAATGCCACCTTTATCATATACTAATTTCTTTAAAATATTTAGTTTCTTTCCAGTTTGTCTGCCTATTCCTGAACCAAAACCAGATTATTGTAGCTTTGAATCAGTGTTTGCAACGCAAGTCCTGGTATTATTATTTGTGTTTCCTCAAAATGTCTTGGCTTTCTTTGGGCACTTAATCCTTCAGATGAACTTAGGGTCTATTTCATAAGTTCAAAACATAATCTTGTGCTTTCATTAGAATCACATTCAATTTGTAAATTCGTTTTGGGGGAATTGATATCTTGGCAATAACTGTTCCATTGCCTGTGTCTATCTCTTTAATTATTCAAAAAAAAATATGGCTTATCAATGATCACATTAAGTCTGAATTGCTTCTCCCCTCCTATTAGAAGACACTCTAAGCAAGTTATGCACGACAACCAACAGACAACCACAAATCCGGTCTCATGTTAACAAGAGACACACCTAGAAGTAAAAAGCCCCTGTGACTCCACGTAGAGGAAGAGCCAAAATACATATCAGGAAAAGGTAAACAGAGAAGAGGGTTCTTAACAAAAATGAGGGTTTGAACTCGACGACAGAAGGTGTTGACGAAAGGAAAAATAATCCAGCTTTTAAAAATTCGTGTTTGTTTTCTTCAGAAGCCTTCCTGAGGACCGTAGAGGGGACACCCTTCAGAGAGGTCCTATGAGATCCCAGAACAGAGTCTCAGTGTTAAATGCAGGTGGGGGGTCAGTACCTGCAGAATCACATCAGATTTGCTGAGAAGTGACACTGAAACAGAATCACATCAATGTTTGGGCGTAAGAGCGCATCTGGTTAGAGATTGCAGGGGCATCGTCACTAACCCCATCAGACGTCGTCTTATGTGTAGGGAAAGGCAACGACCAGGGTCATTTACCTTGTAGGGAGAATAGAGACTCAGGCAAGAGATCGGGGGGACCACATGCTCTGGTCTGCTTTGTCCTCAAAGCATCTTTCCGGAGAGCTGCATGTCACAGAGTCGAGGGCTTTGTGGAATTATGTCGGCAAGCAGAAATGAGCAGGCGTGGCTTCTCTCGTTTGCTACTGTGTCTCACAAGGGAGGAAGGGGAAATAGGACGAGTAATGTGTTGTGAGGCCAAGGCTGAGAAAAAGAAAGACTTCAGAGTGATCCCCAAGTAAGTAGCGACAGGTATCAAGTTAACAAAGCCAACTAGAAGAGCAGGTCTGGGGAAGAGATGCCACCCGTTCATTCATTCACTGAACCACCATTGACACCACTTCTAGGCAGTAGGGACGATTAACATGTGAACTCAGCTCACCTGCCTTGCAATCAAACAACCACTGAACTAAATGGAAAACTGAGAGTTGATACATTTTAAGAAGAGAGGAAAGTGGGTGCTACGAGAGCTTTCAATGGGGGCAGCAGGGTGGTGACCTGGTCAGGCAAGTCCGCAAAAGCTTCCTGGGAGAGGGGATATCGGATCTGAGATCTAATGAGGACGCAGCATCCAGGGAAGAGACCCTGACAGTGGCCTTCCCTGATGAGTCCATGCAAATAGCAGCCCCGCCCTCACCCCTTTGTTCCTTGATTCTCCAGCCCCCTTGTCCCGTTTATCCTCAAATCACTTGTCACTTCCCCAACATCCTTTATTTATTAATTTGCCCATAGCCAGCCCTCTAACCACTGATAAACTCTACATTCCAAGATAGTAGGACAATGATTGCTTTTGCCCACTGCTGTATCCCCAGCCCCTAAAACAGAGCCTGGCACATCACGAGCACAAAATAAACACCAGCTGACTCTACAGGTGGAGGGCACATGGACGGACTGGGTACGCAGAAGACACTCTGACGCAGACTCGGCTGCCACACACAGAAACGTCTGCTCCCTGGACTCTCAGACTGCCTCGGCCCCTCCCCCGTGAAACCCACTGCACCATTTCCACACACACTCCCATGCTGTCACCCTCGGGAAGCATCATGACAGCTTGATGCCGGCAGTAACCGTCCATGAAGAGGGGAAGAATGATAATGCAGGAAAAAGAAGGGGACTGAAGACACAAAGCCCTCAGGGGGCGAGGATCACCTCCTTCTATTGGGTCAGAGTGCAGAACGTGTGGGAACAGGGCAGGCAAGCCCACAGGGGTGGTGGTTGGAAGGTGAGGATGCTCTCAGAATTGGAAGATAATTTGCATCCAGGGAAGGACATGTTTCCTTTAGAGTAACAACACCTTGGGAACACCATTAACAAATGACTTGGGCTCTGCTGCTCAGAGAACTGAAGTCGGGGGGAGCACATGCTTTCTTGGCTGAGACGTTCATAACAGCTGCATGAATCTGCACAATGTTTCCTGGAAAGTACACGGGAACAGGAATTAGGAAACCTGAGTTCAAGTCCCTTTCTTGCCACTAAATCCATCATCAGATGACACTTGAACATGCCCCTCAAAGGATGAGGTTAGGCAAAATCATCTCTCTACCAACCCCCTTCTCTCACTGCCCAAGAAGAGAGGTTGCCTGGCCCTGCTTGAATGTCACAAACGGGTGCTAGGGGGTCTAGGCTGGACCAGGTGGCTCCCACCTGGTTAGAGCTGCCACCTCCACATGGAGACCCTGACGCTTTTTTTGTCTTTAACCAGCTCCTGGGCAGCTGCAACTCACAAAGAAAGGAAACAGCACAGTGGACCAATGACAAGTTATATCATTTGGCTGAAACTTAAAACAACAGGACCCATACGGGTAGGAAATTATTTTAAAAGGACTCAAATGTCTAATTTGCATAATCTATATTTCCTGTTCATATTTGCACCCAGTGGGTGGTTATATGAATATTTGAATACTTGATGGCTGATTAATAGAATAATATGATTTGCCAGGATGTCTCATTGTCGAGAAGGGTTCGAATCAACTTTTTTTTTCTTAACCTATATATAGAAGACAGTGAAAAAGTTTCAGAATGAGTTTAGGAAAATTATACTACATCTTAAATGTTTACATTTACCAAAACGACACTTTAAGCACAATATGCAAACACAACACATCTCTGTATAAGCCTCATTTGGAGACAGTGTCCAAGGTCCTCTGTGGCGTCCTTGGGGACCCTGGTCCTGACATCCATCCTCCCCTACATTTCAGGGTCTGTTATTTACATCGTACAATTTGGCTACAAATCCTCCAGCTAAAACTCTTACCAGATCAGCCATGAGAAGAGCAAGAATGACTCCCCACCCCCAACTTGGTTCCTCCCTCACGTGTCACTTAGGGCTGCACCCTCCCTGGGCTTGGGAAAGGAAAGGATTGCCTTTCAAGCCCCAGCAACATGACTGAGTTCACTATTGACTCCTGGTAGACTTTTTCATCAAGAATTTTAATTTGGCTCCTTCATCAAGAATTGTAATCCCCGCACACCACAGAGCTGGTTTTATTGAGGTCAAACTAAGCCTTCGGCCAAATTCTTTCTCCTCCTCACCCCCGTGAGCAGCCTCACTTTGCCCTTCTCCCACTGCTGTGGGTCACGGCAGCTCCCTACAGATACTGATTTTTGGTGCGGAAGGGGACGCCCTTCCTGAGAGTGAGATGCGAGGGACAGGGCGGGTCAGCCTCCTGCAAAGACTCCACCAGACAGGTGTAAATGTGTGCCCATGAAGGATGGCAGGGAAGCCACCTGCGGCACCATCATGCTTTATCATGATGGTTCCATGGCCCTTCCTCCCAGGGGACCTAGCCTTAGGACATTCGGGAAAAAAAGATGAGTTTCACCGTGAAATGGGCATTGGGCCTGCCGGGCTGGCCTTGGTAACCTCCTTCCATGTCCTTTCTCCTGGGTTGCAAGAACCACATGCTTGCCTGCTTCTCAGCACTCAAGTCTTTATATCATTAGAGAGTAACCTTACTCCTTCTTCCTCTCTCTCAATCTCTCTCTCTCAATCTCTTTCTCTCCCTCTGTCTCTGAAAGCAAAGTAATGGAATGAGTCAACAGAAATACCGTCGATGACTTCTCTGAGAGGCCCTAGTCCTCTAGTGTGGGAAAGGGATGTGAAACCCAATGTTTTTATCTATTTGCATATCCCCTAGAGAAAGAGGAGGAAAAATATTCCAGATGCCCACAGCATGAGTGTACTTTACACTAGATAAAATCATTTAAAATCTCATTTAAAAAATGGCTCAAAATATGAGTTTACACGGTTGAATATGTGTCGGCGTCTCTCAGATGTGCAAAGAACATCTATCTCTTCACACTCTATGATTTAATCTTCCTTACGAGCCTCCCCTGGCTGGGTGATGTCAGTGACATTGAAGTCCCTTTAAGCAATCCCCATTCATCTTATAACAGAGCCTGGCGAGTGCATCTCAACCTGGCAGGTCTCGCTCCTGTGCCCCGCTCCTGCCGGACACTGAGGTCGGAGGTCTTGGCAGCCTGAGCAGAGGGAATGCTGTGCTGGGTTAGAAGAACAAGAGTGGTCATTTTGTCCCCTTTCCGCATCCACATCAGCTCCAGTAACAGCTCATGCCCTTTGTGTGGCAGACATTCTGTGCTCAGGCGTCTTTGCACACACACCACGTGCCTACACTCTGATGCCTCCAGTGAGTTCTCCAGAAGCAGATGGGAAAATGGAGCTAGGGTCACACGATGCTGAAGAGGGGTCACAGCTGAGAGAGGAAGGGGCTGCAGGCACAGGCAGAGGGAAGCCATCCTGGGCCCAGCAGTCCCCGCCAACCGAGCTGCTCACTGCAGAGTGGGAAGTATCAGCAGAGTTGCCCAGCGTCAGGCTGACGTGGCTGGGTCTTTGTACCCTTGGTGAGGTGGGTCTCTGAGGCTGAGGCAGTCTCCAAGGGGCCAACAGCAGCAGCCATGTTCCCGAGGTGGACAGCAGACCCTCCCGCAAGGGGATCCTAGCATCCACGTTTGCATCCGGCAAACTGGCCTGTGAAATTCCTGCCATGCCAGTGCTGGGGCAAACTTCCCCTGCAATGGAGAGCCAGGAGGAGGCCTATATGTCAGCATGGGAGATGTTTGGGCACAGTCTCCTGTCAGACCCTCAGACCAGAAGAGAAGCAGGAGCCCCTCAGCTTTCAGGACCTCCTCCCTCCTCCACATTCAGGATTTGAGGCTGGAGAGAGGAAGTGATGACACACAAGTCAGCCACATGTCCCCTTTGTCCTTTCCATGATACCCCGACAGAAGGAGCAGCTACCCCCATATTCCCCCTTCCTGAGGTGGTGTCACCCTGACCCCAATCCCTCGTGGTGTCCAATGCGGAGTGAGAAAGCGCCTTAGAGAGAAACAGAACTTGAGAGGTCTTCAAAAAAACATACTATTTTTTGCCTACATCCTCACTGAGGGCATAGGTGACTCCTTGGTGGCCTCCGTCCCTGAGCTTGGGCGTCCTTGGTGACTGAGCTTGTCCCTCTGTCCACGCAAGGCTCCAACAATGGCTCCTGTCGGAGGCCTCAGAAACCTCTCTAGCTTGTGCAGCCAAAGTGGAGGAATTGAGGGTAGCTCACGACATCCAAGGGAGAGCTGAACACCCAGCTTCAGGACGGGGGGATCCAGGGTGGTGTTAGGAGCCTGGGCGCTGCAGCCTGGGACTCTTCTCGGTGCCTCTGCCACACACAGACTGGACCTATGACTCTCTGTGCCTCAGAGTCCCAAGACAGAGAGTCAGGTGCCCCCGCTGGGGTCCGTGGTGACCATCAGTCTGTGGCCAGGGGCCAGGTCCCATGGGACCAGCACACTGACAGAGTCCTTCTCAAGGGAAAACGGCTGTAAGCCAGGCCACCCCTGGATGGTGCTGATGAGAAAGGAGCTGAGAAATAACAGCGCTTCTCTAGGATCATGAGGCCTGGGGAAGGGTGAGTCATCTTTCAGTGCCTGGGAGTCCTTTTCAGTCTGGCATATGGCAGATGGTGCTAAGGCCAAGACCAGGAAGTTATTCAGTTCCCCAAACACAGATGCCACTCAACCCCAGCCCAGCTGATTACAAATAGATAATAGTGACGCTTAGTCACTAAAAGATGGTCCTCGTGTCCTCCCATTTCAAACCCTCCCTACATATCCTGGTCACGTGTGTCTTGCCAGGCCACACTCTTTATCACTGTCACAATAAGCTGCTTCGAGAGCCCCCATAAACCCTACCCCTCTATGAGTTCGTTCCAAGCTCACCCGTACCATGCCAGACACACTGTCCTACTCACTCTTTTTTCGTGTGTGTGTATAATAGCTTTGTTGAGATACAATTCACACACCATGAAATTTGCCCTTTTGAAGTATACAGCTAAGTGGTTTTTAGTCTCTTCATAGAATTGTTCAGCCATCACTGTTACAGGACTGTGAAGTTCATCTGTCCACTGCATCCGGTTTGCATCTAGTGGGTAGTTGGAACAGCCACTGTGCAGCAAAAGACCAATACACTGAGACAACAGGGCTTGCAGCAGAGGGAGTTGAATAATCTCTAGGCCGCTGAGCGAGGAGATGGGAGGAATCCTCAAGCCTCAAATCCATCTCCCCAAGGAGTTCTGGGCAAAGGTTTATAAGGGGATCATGGAGGGAAAGGGTCAATAAATGTTGGGGATTTTAGTTTCTATTTTCTGAATGACAGGTAATATCTGGGCTAGACCACTCTGTGCCTACCTGCAAGGGCGAAATATGGATTAAGTGACTTGCTCCTGTGGAATTTGGAAGGATGGAACTCATGTTCCTCCACTTGAACAAAAAGCATGTTGTGATGACTCAGCCATGCTGGGAATTTGTTGTTCTTTCCACCATATGTTCTGGTGTTGACAAGGACTGAGGATAGAGGCTTCCAGCTCCCACGAGCCCCAGGATATGCAAGAAGAGGTGGAAACTGAGGGCTGCAGCACAGCGAGAGCTGGAAGAGGCTTTGCATCTTGTCTAGTCCAGATCCTAAATATCTAATCATCCTGCAATGGCAACAAAAGTCACAGACCCTCGGCAGCTTCCACTGTCATATGGAAGCATTGACTTCTTGCTCATCAGGGTGGTGGGACCTGAAGCCCTGCCCGACTGGCCCAGAAGCTCTGTGGAAATGGCACCCAGGTCCCTTTGCACATCCTACTCATAATTTTTCCAACCTTGAGGGCATCTGACACTGTGACACATTATCATGTCATTCTCTGGGTGGCCCGGTAGAGACAGGAACGAAAGAGCATGGGTCTGGGAGCCAAGCAGTCCCCAACTCTGAGTCTAAATTACACCCAAACTGAATTGCCAGCAGAGGATTGGTTCTGAGGATTCTTTAGATGAGGCACATGGAAGGATGAAGAATCTGGGGGGTTTTGGTGGCATGGTGTCTCACTGCCTCTTCCCGTTCCCCATTACAGACCAGCAGGACTAGAGGCCAAGACCTGCCCCCTTGTGAAATGTATGCTCCCAGCACCAGATCGCACAGTCGGGACATGAGAAAGGGGCAAATTCTCATACTCTTTGAGTCTTGAACTGTATGAGTATTTACCTATTAAAAATATGGGTCCAATGAAATGCAAATGTGAAGGCAAGTACTTCATTGTACTCACTGCATTTTTTTAAAGAAGTAAAAATTAAGAGAAATAAGACAAAATGTTTGTAGTCGTCAAGTAAGTGACAGGTACATGGGTATCTGTTATAAAAACTCTGTACTTCCCCATGATTTTTTTTCAACATCCTGATGTAGTGGAGAAGGAAGTGGGCGGGTGCCTCAGTGGTGTTGGAGGGAGAGCTGGGAAGGTGGGGTGGTGATATTCATGTCAACTGCCCTTGGGGTCTGATTGAAATCAGGATGTTAGGGAGGTGTGAACCTAGACTCACTCTGCGGTGTATGCCTTAGAAACCTGGTTTGGATGGGGGCGCCAAGGCTCGCGGTAAGAAACTGGGAAGAGTGAGTGAAAAGAGAAAGGGGTCTCTTTAGTTTGGGTATGCACCGTGTATGGCAGCTGACGGCCCTTGATGGGGAATCTTTTCATTATCCCCAGACCTTTTTGCCAAAAATGCCAACCTCTGGCAAACACCTCTTGCTAATACGTATTTGAAACCTTTTCACCCTTTTGAATCTCTGACCTCTCCTCTGCCTTCCTCACTCTTAGAGGACACACTTGCCTCATTCTTCATAGAGACGATAGAAGCCTCCGGACAGGACACCCTCAGCATCCTGCTACATCATCCACAAACCTGCCTTTACCCCTATCCGTGAGGTGTCCTTCCACCCTGACAAACAGAGGTGCTCGCCGCCTCCCAGTGCAGGCCAGTTCTGACTCCCAGTCTTCCCAGAGTGCTAGAGAGTCCATTATCCTCATCAGTCTCTCTCTCTGCTGGATCCATCCCATCAACATCCAAACCACTCAAGTCGTTTGGCCCTTCTTGGGAAAAAGAAAAAGCGACAGTAAAGTAAAGCAAAGTACAAAAAGCACTTTCTTTTCTCAAACCCCAAGTGCTCCCCACCTTCTTCACTTCTCAAGAGCTGTCTGACCTTAGTTTCTTCCTTTCTTCTCCCTCCTACTCATTTCTCTGCCGATCCCAATCTGATTCCCTCCAATCACGCTATTGGCAGGCACCTGTTCTTTCATCCTTGGCCTTAATGTTGCTAAATCCTGGGATGCTTTTCAGTCCCCTTGATTCTAGGTTTGCTCAGGTTTCTATCACATTCACCACACCTTCCTTCTTGCAGGGGGCTCTGTTGTTCTGGGCAATGCTTTTCTCCCAAGGTTCCCCTGGCTCCTCAGTGCCACTCTCAGCGAGTCTTCTTAGCCAGTTCTTCCCCGTCTACCCAGTATTTAAACACTGGTGTCCCAGGCCACCCCTCCCTGTAGGTTCTGCTCCCTTCCCTGCAATCTCAGCCTAGTGCATGACTTCAGTTACCCACAGCACCCCCCAGTTCTCTTTCTCTTCTGAGCTCTAGCTCTGTGCATCTAACATCCATAAAATCTCCACTTGAACATCTCACAGACGTCTCAAGCTTGACATATTAAGTCTGAACTCATGAGGCAATGCCCCTCAAGTCTGCTCCCAAGTCTGAAAATGAGACCCTCTGGTCCTTGCCTCACCCTTGCCCGATTGCTCAAGCTACAAACTTGAGCACTGTCCCTGAGAGACCCCTCTCCTGAGATCCCTACAAGTAGTCATTGCCAAGTTGGCTCTACTTCCACGCATCCCTCCTTCTGTGTCATCTCTCCCCATCACCACCCAAGTCCAGGTCCATCATCCTGTGACTCTGCATTGACCTCTGCATCCATCATGCTATCTAGTACATTCTCCCTATGCTAGTTTATGATGTCGCTTCTTCCGTAGAAATGTTCTCAAGCCATCCATTGTTCTTAGAATAGGGTCAAGGCCTCCATGGTGATTGGCATTTGACTCCTGCTCACTACTCTGGCTATATTTCCTGCCATACCCACCCTGGCCTAGCCCTCCTTCAGCTCTTCCTTTACCCCAACTCCTCATTACTTTGGGGCCTTTGCACACACTCCTGTGTGCATCTGCCCTTTCTCCACTGCTGTCCTGGCTCCTGGTCATGCTGCAATTCTCAGCATGAAGGTTGCTTCCTCCAGGAGGCTTCCTTGAATATCCAGATTTGGTCAGTTCTCCTAACACATCCTCCCCACCACCCTGTTCTTCTCCATCATCTGCTTAATGCAATTGTAACCAGATAACATGTAAACGTTTCTTGAATATCACTCTAACCCCATGGGTTGGAAGTTCCATGAGAGCAGGGGCAGTGCTTTCTTTATTTGCCAAATGTACAATGGAAACTCGACAGATATTTGTTGAATGGGGGCTGGGGAACCGGTATATGTGTGTGTGGCTAGGGAAGATAAAAGGAAAATATGAGAGTGAGGAAAATCATTATCATCCCTTTGTAGGCTTGTAGGGAATGCAGTGTTACTGGGCACGGTGACAGGAAATAACAGATGCACACAAATGGGGGCCCTGCCCTCTTCCCTGGCTGGAGATGGCAGGGTGTTATCCTGCAGTCTGGAAAGCCAGGCTCCTGGGGCAGGTCATCCCGAGGACATCAGCTGTGCCGGTGGGACTCGCCATAAAGAATACCTCGGACACTCACCCTGCCACTGCCTGGTTAACCCTTTTCAATGACATTCATTAACCTTAGGGGAGAAGACAGGGACAGATCACAGACAGAGATTGAGTGGCTTGAGATTCCATTTCAGCCTCTCTCCCTTTCTGTCTCAGGTTGAAAGCTTTTTATAAGTCTTATCTCCCAGTTCTTCCTCTCTTCTATCTGGTATTTCTTCATGGGACACAGCTTGTTTGGATTGGAAGTGCATCCCATCAGGTAGAAAAAGCTGAGGTCTAGAGCCTGGAGTTAGAGGATATGGGGAGATGCCAGCAGTGCTTGGAGCTGCACCGTGACAATCAGGAGGATGGATAAGGAGTGAATAGGAAAAGGGTCCTTCTCAGGGTGGGGTCCCTCAGGGCTTTTCAGCACACTACGGGGCTCCAGGCAGGCAGAAACATTGGTCCTGACCCACACACAAGGAGGACAGTCAGGAACCACAGTCCCAGGACTTGAACTGCAAGGACTCCATGAGATCTGGAAGCTACCACTCCTCTCGCCCCCTGCCATTTGTCACTGCCCTCGGGTACCCAGAGGATCAAAGGAAGCTCCTTAAAGCAAATAACCAGCATGTTTGTCTCTGGAGGCAATGCAGGAGGGAAGCTGGGGACCTCCCACTCTGAGAGAAACCCCAAGCGCCAGCGTTGTGGTGGGACTGAGCTCCTAGAACAGGAGGAAACATGCTATTTATTTCCTGTCTTATCCTCTGGACATGAAGTAAAATAATAACTTAAATAACTTGAAGTAAATTATACTTTTAAAAGAATCTCCGCCAGGAACAGTGGCTCACAACTGTAATCCCAGCACTTTGGGAGGCCGAGGTGGGCAGATTAGGAGTTTGAGACCAGCCTGGCCAACATGGTGAAACCCTGTCTCTATAAAAATACAAAATTAGCCCGGTGTGGTGGCGTGCACCCATAATCCCAACTGCTCGGGAGGCTGAGGCATGAGAATTGCTTGAACCTGGGAGGCGGAGGTTGTGGTGAGCTGAGACTGTGCTACTTCACTCCAGCCTGGCCAACAGGTGAGATTCCATCTCAAAAAAAAAATCTCTGATATATAAGATGAGAGATTCAGAAATATTTGGTTTCCAAGATCTAGGCATATTTGGTTTCAGCACCCAAAACTTTGGACAGCAGCCTCCTCATTCTCTCCTAATAGGAGAAAGCCTGTTTGGGGCTGATTCTTAACATCTCTCTTTAACGAAGGTCATCTCACTCCTAGGAAGGAGAGTGTGCCCCTGGCTCAGACTAGCCAGTGCGGGTTGAAGGATTCAGAGGACAAGGCGCTCAGATGACAAGCCTAGGGGGAAGTACACTGTGGGTAGCAGGAAGTAACTGGACCTTCATCAGAGGCAACAGCAAATATTCACACCGTAACTCTGAATTCTCAGATCCCAGGAAGACTCTGACTTCCTCAGAACCGCAGTGTGATGTCTGAGCCTCTGGGCAAGGCTCAGATGATGCAGTGGGCTCTCCTGCTTGACTGTAGCCTGAGTCACTCACTTGCTCTTTTGCATCATTTCAGCTAAATCCTGTGCATGGGGTGTGGGGATTTCTTTAGACATTGAGCTGAAGCTAGAAACCAGATTTCAAAACTTCTGTGAGCATCACTGAGAGGCTGTTCCAGGGAGAAGGAAGGACCAGGCTTTCCAGTCAAGCAGAACTGAGCTGTTAAGACACAGGAGACTCAGGTGTCTGCCGTCCACATCCACCTAAGGAAAACTCAGCACACACTGCTGCAGCAAGCAGAGGTTTGGAGTGGGATAGGCTGGGTTATACCGTGCAGAATTTAACCAACACATGTCAGTGGCTGAAGGCTGCAAAATCCACCTCTTGCTCAAGTCTTACATGACCAGTATGGGGTCAGGAGGGGGCTCTTCTCCACACGTCCTTCAAGGACTCTGATGGAGGCTGACGGAGGTTCTACCACAGTGCAGCTGCACCATCTGGGATCCATGGCAGGGCCGTGGCCGCCTGGCAGGGCGAGAAAGAGATGAGGAGGCTTTGCACTGGCAGTTAAGTGCTGCAGCATGGAAGGGACACACTCCTTTCCTCTCACAACCTGTTAATCAGAAATAGTCAAACGTGATGGTCCCCAAAAAAGGGAAGAGCTGGCGGTGGCCGAGCGCTTGAAGATTCTGCCACCGTCCCTGCTGTGCGCAAGCCCTCCTCCCCTTCTGAGACCGCTCATTTCTTCCTGCATCTTTACTGTGCAAAAATATTATAGCAATACAAGGAATAAAAGTAGGAAGCCTGCCACAATCCCACCACTCCAAAACATCAGCCGCTTTCGTTTTCCGATGTTTCTTTTCCATGCTCTATCCACCTGTGTAAATAATTTTACTAGATTTAGTGTTTTTAACATGCTACCCAGTAACGTAAACCAAACATTTTCCCACATTGCTCTATGATCTCCATTAGCATTCTCCAGTGACGATCAACTCTTTCAATCTGTGGGTCCGCCTTCCACATTTAACAGCTCCCTCACTGCTAGCATTGGGTGCTCACTGGACACCAGGCTCAGCACTGAAGCTTTCCCTCACAGCATCGCTGAAATCAGACGCCATTGTATCCCCATTCACCATCGAGGACGATGGGACTCGGAGATGGTGAATAAATCAAGCCCAAACCTTCCTAGACAATAAATAGAGGAGGCAGAATTTGAGCTAATGATGGTAGTCAGGGTTGTGGTCATTCCTCCCAGACCCCTTGTCCTTCCTGGCACCCCCAAGACCCCACTTACCAGCACAGTAAGACCCTCCCCAGAACAGCCTCCCAAAGCCTCCAAGGTAATGTGGCTCTTCACTGAAGGTTGTGAGGGTAAACAAGAGAGGGTGACATTGTATACCACTCAGCAGGACTTCCTAAAAGTGGGTTTTAATTGTCTTTCTCTCATCACAAAATTGTATCTTTCTCTCTTACGAAATGTCACACACACACACATACAGAGCTACTTAAAATTCCCTCTCTCCCACCTAGCTTCCTCTCTCAGCCCTTTTACCCCCTCCCTGCCTCCCTGTCCCCCACTGCCTCCCTCCAGAGTCCCCCTCCTTGCCATGCTCCGGCCTCATCTCCCAAACCTCCTTCAGTGCCACCAGCCCCAGGACAAGCTTCTCCTCGGCTTTCCACTCCTCTCCCAGAGAGTTTCTGCTGACTATCTCCTTTCTTAAGCAGAACATCTCGTCCCTGTCTTGGCTCTCCAGCTCTTTTCCATGCTCCACTCAGCATGATGTGATCACGCAAATGCAGGATGCAGGCCAGCTAAGAGTCCTTCCCCTTTAGAAGGTGACAGAGGGCAGTGCACATGTTCATAAGCTAAAAGGGTATGTTTTCAGCCATGTCTTTTCGCTCATACTTTGTGTTTTTCCTTGGGTACACCCATAACATCTGGAAACAGGGCACAGAAGATCAGCCCATCCCTTTGCAGGTGATTGCAGGTATGAGGGAGAGTATTCCTGGGCTAAGCTGAAACCTGCCTCAGGGATCCAGAGCAGAGACAACCTTGAGTTTTCCTTTCTAGCAAATGTCCTAAGCCTTTGGCATGGCAGAACCCAGGGAGGCACTGTGTCAGTTCGTTTTTGCATTGCTATAAATACTTGAAGACAGGTAATTTATAAAGAAAAGAGGTTTACTTTGGCTCACTGTTCTGCAGACTGTACAGGAAGAATGGTGTTAGTACGTGCTTCTGGTGAGGCCTCAGGTAGCTTTCAATCATGGCAGAAGGCAAAGAAGGAACCTAGTGTGTCAGACGGCGAGAGGGAAATCAAGGGAGAGAAGGAAGGTGCCAGAGTCTCTTAAACAACCAGATTTCCAGTGAACTCATTGCTGTCGGGAGGATGCCAAGGTATTCACGAGGGTGCCACGTTGTTCCTGAAGGAGGCCACTTCCAACACTGGAGATCACATTTCAACGTGACATTTGGGGGGGACACTCATCCAAACCATACTAGGCATTAGAGCAGAGGCTCCGATGCTACTCAGCCACAGAGTAACAACTCCAATATCAGGTGTTCAGTCTGACAATGGGCCACATGAAGCAGTGGGATGTGGCAGGAACTGCACCAAAGACTCCGGAGACTTGGGTGCTAGTTCTGGGATTTGGTGCTGAAGTCTCGAGACTTTGGACCAGCGACTCAGCTGGTTTCATCCTCAGTTTCCTCATCTGCAAAGCAGGCATAAGGCACTGCCTGCTCTGCCCTGCCTATAAAGCAGTGGTTGGAAATGCAGACGATGTATGAGAAAGGAGTCTGCACACCCTGAGGCTGGTCCAACTGGCAGGAATCATCTCCTTCCCTTGAGTATCTTCATTTAGAATGGGGTCATCCATCAGCCCTCCCCAAAATGCGAAGCGGAGGGACTGGCTGTCACCAATGCCTGCTTCCCCGCTGCCTTTCTGGCCTCCTGAGTGCATGAATCAGCCTGCAGGCTCTGGCCCTGAAGTGCAGGCCCAGGGGTGGGAAGAGGAGCTGACCCCACAGTGGCCGTGCTGTGTCATCGGCAGAGGCAGGGAGCCCAGAGGAGGAGTATAAACAGCACCTTAGATGTAAACAAAGGCCAACAGCTGGGAATTTTCCAAAGCTTTCCCTCAAAAGCTGCCTCCTCGGCCCATCTAGGGATGGAATAGGGAATGTCAAAGCAGACAGAAAGCTCAGCTCCCCATGCTCTGGCCCAGTGGAGAAAAGGAGGCCAGAGAGAGAGAGACGGGGACCGAGGGGCTAGCTCAAAGTCACCTCCAGAGCTCTGTCCAGAGTGCCCTTTCCTAGCTCTCTCCTGAAGTAACCTCTGAGATCTTTTCTGAGAGTCTTCAGATCTCTTTTCCCTCGTCTGTGAGGCTCTCAGGCTGGGATTAGGTTAGGAACTGGCCATTCAGGGCAGGAGCTCAAAGTTGAGCTTTCATGGGGAGACCCTCTCCTAGGAGCCAGCACCCAGCACCCAGCATGCCGAGGCAGGGGCCCATCCATCCTCAGGAGGCAGCTGTGCCAGGCACCCCATCTGAGCATCCATGCCCCAACGCGGGCCCACCACCCGTAAAACAGAATCCAGGAAAAGAAAGTCCCTGCCCTCATGATTATGCAATCTGGTGGGGAGAAACAGACCACGAATGATTCTACAGGTAAGTACGTCACATGGCAGGGGAGGGGAGAGGCTCTAAATGCTATAAACAGGTAAAGCAAGGCGGTGAGACAGAATGAAAGGGAGAGAGTTATTGTTTTGTACAGAATGATCATGGAAGTTACTTGACAGGGAGCCCAGAAAGCAGGAAGAGGGCTGCCCTTGCAGATCTCTGGAGAAAGAACGGTGTGAACAGAAGCAGCAGTACATGCGAAGCCAGCATCAGATGAAGCGGGGTTGCCAGGAGAATCACTCATCGGCTGTCCTGCCTGAAGAAACGTGAACAAGGGCGCTAGAGGAGGTCAGAGAAGAGTGGGGTGATCTTTTCGGGGGTTATAAGTCATATTAAAGGACTATTGATTTCAACCTGAAAGGGAAAATTGTTTGTTTGTTTTCTGTGCAAAGCAGTGGTATTTTCTGAGTTTGATTTTAAAGGAAAAGTCTGGCTGCTATTCCGAATGTATTTTACAGATAGAGCCAATTTGATTAACTAATAATCGTAAGTGGCAGTAAGACAAACAGCATCAAAACGTAGATTGCTGCCTGAACCTCCTTACACATGGCAAAATGGGTCTCTCTGGATGTGCTCCCCTGGTGGGACTCAAGAGAGGTCCCCAGTTGGCCAGAACCATGAGCCTGCCAGCCACAGGCAACAAGCCCCCTTTCTGCAGGGCAGTCAGGAGCCCCGGCCTGGAAGAAATCTCAGGGGCCTGCTGGTACAACATTCCCAACCCAGGGCCAGAGCTGAAGTCCCTCGGCAGCCCTCCAGAGAGTGACCATTCCCAAGGATGTGCTGGGAAATGTTTAACAGCTGGTTTGGGGTAGGGCTGGGGGACGCTGACCTGTAGCACTTACCGATTTCTGTGGTGTAAATACTCCCACTATGGCTGATTTCAAGCTACCAATGGCTTAAAAATCACCCAGAGAAATTCCTGATAACAACTGCGTTCTACAAGCCGGTACCAGCTGGCCATAGGGCACCAGTGCCCTCCATCGTCTTGCTACGCATCTTCTCATACAGAAAACCGACTGCAGTTCAGTCATCATCCATCCCAGCCTGGGTTAGAGCCAAGGGCTTTTGGGAAATTTTTTTTTAACAACTGGCTTCTTGTGAATTTCACCTTTGAAATAAAGAAAGCCCTGGGTCTTTGGCAGGAATTAGGCATGAGGAA
Organism: Cacajao melanocephalus; assembly: GCA_963573385.1. Taxonomy (NCBI): domain Eukaryota; kingdom Metazoa; phylum Chordata; class Mammalia; order Primates; family Pitheciidae; genus Cacajao; species Cacajao melanocephalus. The sequence continues at coordinate 6,609 of CAUYLG010011044.1, read as the reverse complement.
GTTAGGACATGCCTGGTGACATGGTGGTCATAGATGCAAGTTGTCTGCTGCATGCAAGCTGCTGATACTGGCCAGGTGCAGTGGCTCACACCTGCAATCCCAGCACTTTGGGAGGCCAAGGCAGGTGGATCACAAGGTCTGGAGTTCAAGACCAGCCTGGCCAACATGATGAAACCCTATCTCTACTAAAAATACAAAAATTAGCCAAGCGTGGTGGCATGTGCCTGTAGTCCCAGCTCCTCAGGAGGCTGAAGCAAAAGAATCACTTGAACCCGGGAGGCAGAGGTTGCAGTTAGCCGGGATCAGGCCTTTGCACTTCAGCCTGGGTGACAGAGTAAGACTCCGTCTCAAAAAAGGAAGGTGCTGATACCTATGAATGTATCAGGGTCGCACAGATACAGACTCTGGGCTTTTGACAGTATCTCTGGGTACAAGTTCATGACAGAGGCGACACCTCCATGCAGGGCGAAGCAAGTAGATTGGTCTGAAAGGTACAGTTGGTGCCATTCTAGGGCTTTTTGTCCTTACCAGAAAGAAGGTGGGCTTCCACATTAGCTGGCTTGGGGGCTCAAATACCCACAGAAACCAGGTGCAAAAGAGTGCGACTTAACTCATGTTGAAGGTGACTTGTGTTTTGAGCTTTGTGAGTGAAAGAGGAAGTGCCATAGTTAATAACTCAGACATAAGTTGGAGGGATTACATTGATTAACTCCTGTGGACACTAAATAGGAACAAATAGGAAACTTTATCTCTTTTTAAAGGTTAATGATAAGGGCTGAGCTCACCCATGACACTATTCTAAATGGCTTACCCTCAAAGTTGCCTTTGATCTGTACAGCAATCCTGGAAACAGTGCTATCCCTGTTTCATGGCTGGGAAGGCATTAAATATGGGTTAAGCATCCCAGTCTAAAAAATCTGAAATCTGGCCGGGCGCAGTAGCTCATGTCTGTAATCCCAGCACTTTAGGAGGCCGAGGCAGGTGGACCACTTGAGATCAGGAGTTTGAGACCAGCCTAGCCAACATGGCAAAACCCTGTCTCTACAAAAATACAAATATTAGCCAGGCGTAGTGGCACATGCCTGTAGTTCCAGCTACTCGGGAGGCTGAGGCAGGAGAATCGCTTAAACCTGGGAGGCTAAGGGTGCCATGAGGGGAGATCGCACCATTGCACTCCAGCCTGGGTGACAGAGTGAGACTCTATCCCAAAATAAACAAAACAAAACAATAAACATCAGAAATCCAAAATGATCCAAAATCTGAAACGTTTTGAGCATCAGAATTCCAAACTTGATCTCATGTGATGGGTCTCAGTCAAAACACAGTCGAATCTTTGTTTAATCCAAAAAATTGTTGGATTAAAGGCCTTCAGCCTTTGTATATAAGGTGTATATGAAACGTAAATGAATTTCATGTTTACACTTGAGTCATATCTCCAAGTTATCTTATTATGCATATGCAAATATTCCAAAATGTAAAAACATCTGAAATCCAAAACACTTCCGGTCTCAAGCATTTTGGATGAGGGGCACTCAATCTGTACCACGACTTGGCTGTGATTATACACGTAGTGAGTTGCAGAGCCAGAACTCGAACCCAGGGCTGTCTGACTGCAAGTCCAGCTTTCTTTCCAGGGTATCCCAACTGACCCCAGGAACTGTTTAACCTACTTACAGTTTCACAGAGTCCTAACTGAATGATCACTCTGGTCAAGATTGATGCCATTGTCTCTGCAGTGTTCCTACCCCCTTTTTCTGCACAGAGCTATATCAGAACATGGCATCCCCGTCTGTTCCATCCAGTGGTGGTGATCAATGTAATATTATGTTAGGATCCCATCCCCTTGACCACAGTTTACTGGCATGTGACGCTATATTGTTGGCTGTATGGTCACTCTGGCAGAGCTGTAGACTGCCCCACTGGTATTAGACTTGGCCACGTGACTTACTCTGGCCGCAGCTTTAAGAGCTAGCCCATGGTTTCCTGTATCTTCTCTTTTCCTCTGCCATGAGACCAAAATGCTCCAATTGTAAATTACTTCTTCCCAAGTAAATTTCCCAACATGGAGACAAGCCACCAACAGCCTACAATGGCATAAAGCATGTGCAAGAGGTAAACTCAGTTGTTATAAGGCACTGAGATTTAGGAGCTGTTTGTTACTACAGCGTAACCCAGCCTGTTCTGACTGATGCCCCAGTGAATAGGTATTCCCTGCCTAAGCTGCATTAATGAAGCCCTGGTCTGAAAATCTTAAACCTAAGGACGAGGAAAATTAATTTCTTTGGGTGACTGAAGATGTTACATAAAACTCAGGGGACTGCCATATTTTCATGGATTGAGGAGGAGAGGAAACCCGTGTAGAATTAAACAGATGAAACTGATGCCAGACAGAAGCAGAAACAGGGAACGGAGGGAGAAGTGTTAGAGGCGATGATGACAGCAGTTCTTTAGAGTAAATTGCATCTTGGTTCTGACTGTACCTTGGTTGTCTTACTCGCTCTGGATTCTCTAAACCTTCCAGAGAATATGCCTTATTTGTTAAACCAGTATAAGTTGTATTAAATAATTTCTGTATTTTGCAATTAGATCCCTAACTTACATATCTAACTTTACAGATAAGACACTAGTCACAGAGAATGGGTGGGACCTGCCCGTGTTCTCAGCACCCCTGTTGAGAACAGCAAGATTCACTTACAGAGTCCAGGGCACGATCTTCCTCATTCAGCCAAAGGCAGCAGGAGGTACATGGGGGATGCTTGGGATTTACGTGCTGCTGAGAACCCCCATGATCCTCCAGGCTGAGTCCTAACTAGGTATTTATCTCAGCTGCCAGAATTTGAAGGCAGAGATAACAAGCTTGCAGAAAGCCTAGAATATAAAGCCACTAAAGCATGGAATCCTAAAATAGGAATCCCCCTCCCCCCCGACCGGGATTTTGTTTTCCTCTTTTTCTAAATATTTAAAACACATATATTCATGATATCAAAACTAAGTCATTTAGAAAAGTACAATGAAGAAAATAAAAGCTCACCCGAAATCCCATCACTCAGAAAGAAAGGCTGTTAATATGCTAGTGATAATCCATCCAGATATTTCTCTCTGTCTATACATACACGTAACCACATATAAATAGATTAAACATTATGGAAATGGAATCATACATGTATGTGGTTTTGACATTTTCTTTTTTTACTTAACAGTATGTCGTAAGTATCTCCTGTGTCAATAAGTACAGAGTTATATTGTCATTTTTAACACCTATGTGGTATTCCACCCTACGGATGAATTTATTCTGGCATGCTATCATGGGATTCCATTCAGTACACGACATTGCACGACAGCTGAGCATGTGGTCTCTGGAAGAACACCACCTTGATTTAAATCCTAGTCCTCAATAGTCCAGCTGTAAGACCTTGAGAAAGTTGCTTAGTTCTCTGTGTGTTTTGTCTTCTGTGAAATGGTGATGCTAATAGTACTTCTTACAGTGTTTCTGTTTTATTTAGTTTAGTTTTGTTTTTTTCCAATGTTTAAACAAGTTAATACACAGGAAGTGCTTAAAATAACTCCTGCATCAGCCCAGCTCTGTAGCTCATGCCAGTAATCCCAGCACTTTGGGAGGCTGAGGCGGGAGGATCCCTTGAGCTCAAGAGTTTGAGACCAGCCCGGGCAGCATGGCAAAACCCTGTCTCTACCAAAAACAAGCGAACAAAACAAAACAAAGCAAAAATTAGCCAGACGTGGTGGTGTGCACCTGTAGTCCCAGCTACTTGGAAAGTTGAGGTGGAAGGATCGCTTAAGTCCAAGAGATGCAGGCTGCAGTGAGCTGAGATCACACCATTGCACTTCAGCCTAGGTGACAGAGGGAGACCCTGTCTCAAAAACAAAGAAAAAAAGAATAATACCTGCATCACACATCACAGTAAGTCTCATCGCATAGTATTATGATTTAACTATATTTCAATAACTAATCCCCTATTGACAGATATTTGGGTTGTTTCCAATTTTTTGCTATTATAAATTATTCCTGCAAAGCAACAAACATCTGCTATATATATTTTATCTACTTGTCAGCTGATGTCTTTAGCTAATGGATTGAAAATGGATTTGCTTGTACATAAAGTATTCAATTTGGTATTTGTCCTCAAACTGCTTTCTAGAAATATTGTACTAAATTACATTCTCATAAACAGTGAGAGAAAAGGCCCATTTGTCCAAACCCTTCAGCAGCACTGAATTTGTACAGTATTTTAAAATGTGCCAGCTAGTAGGTAAAAAGTATAATTTTCTGAATTTTTTATTAGCATTTATTTCAATGCTAGAGAGGATGGTTATTTTCTCTTGTTTGGGACATTTATAATTTTTTTTCTGTGTGAACTGCCTACTCATCTCTCTTATTCTTTGTTCTATTGGGCTGATCATCTTTTAAAAAAGGATTATGAGAGTTCATTGTAAGATATCTACATTAAAATGTTGCTGCTATATTAGGGCTGCCAGATAAAATACAGGTCATCAAGTTAAATTTGACTTTATGAATGGGACACAGTCATACTAAAAAATTATTCATAGTCTATCTGAAATTCAAATTCAACTGAGTTTATATTTCTATTTGTTAAACTTAGCAACCCCATCTCATATGTATAGCAAATATTTTTCCAGTTTGTTGTTTATTTTTGAATTCTGTTTATGGTATATTTTTCCACAAAGACATTTATTTGGATCTTTTGTAATCATATATATCAGTCTTTTCCTTTATGGTTTTATGATACATTTTAAAAGACTTTTGGAATTCCAGGTTTATGACTTTTTACATATATTCATCTAATTATGTTTTGGCTTCAGTTTTTTTATGCTCAATTTATGATGGATCTGGAATTTGTTTTGGTCTGGGGAACTAAGTAGAAAATGAGCTGCCCACACTTTCACTAATGGCTATCTAGTTATTCCAATATCATTTATTTAAAAATCTATCTATCTGGGCCAGGCGTGGTGACTCATGCCTGTAATCTCAGCACTTTGGGAGGCCAACGTGGGTGGATCACCTGAGGTCAGGAGTTCGAGACCAGCCTGGCCAACATAGTGAAACCCCATCTCTACTAAAATACAAAAACTAGCCAGGTATGGTGGCGCATGCCTGTAATCCCAGCTACTCAGGAGGCTGAGGCAGGAGAATCACTTGAACCTGGGAGGCAGATGTTGCAGTGAGCGAAGATCACACCATTGCACTCCAACCTGGGCAACAAGAGTGAAACTCTATCTCAAAAAAAAAAAAAAAAAAAAACATAAAACCATTTATCTGATTAACATGAAGTGCCCCTTAAACACCACAGCTTCTCATGTAATTCTAATTCTGGGCTCTTCATCCCATTCCATTGAACAGTCATGTCCGGACCAGTAATGTGCTGATTTTTGCTTTGTGACACAGGAGATGTCGTGTGATGGAGTTTAAGCACATAGATGCATCGTTTCTGCAGGCAGAAGGCCTGCATCAAGCCCCTGATCCCCCACACCTACCTGTGTGACCTTGGGTGTGATACTTAGGCTATGGGGCTTCCATTTGATATCTGAAAATGGCAGCAGCGTCAGTATCTGCATCGCAGGGTTGTCGTGATGAAGAAAATGCATTAATCCATGTAGAGCACTTCCTTAAATAGTAAGCACTCAGTGTATTTTATTTATGTATTTATTCATTTATGCGTGCAAGCATGTCTTCTTTTTACTATCCAGCAGGGTTAGCTTCCCTTATGCTCTTCCTTGTCAATATTTTGTTGCCTGTACTCTTTATTCTTCCACATGACGCCAAGAATCATGTCAAGTTAAAAAGAAAATTCTGCTTAGAATTTGATAGAGATGGCACTGAATTGACAGATAAAGAGGACATGATAGGATTACAATGTTTACTTCTTCTTGTCCAAGAATAAGGCCTGTGTCATAATAGATTCAAGTCTTCTCCAGTCCCTCAGTAGAGAAGGTTTTTTTTTTTTTTTTTTTTCCCCACGTTTCATGGTAAGTTTATTTTCCTAGCTACTGTGGTTTGGCTATTAGTGAGAATGGGGTTTTTATTTGCCTTTCAAACCGGTTAGTAAGTGCACAAGAACACTGTAAATTTGGTATGTTTGTTTGGTAGCCTGCCAATTATTTGGAAAGTCTATTATTTCACCCACTCTTCAGTTTGCACTTTCCAACTACACAGTCACATCCGCTGCAAACACTAATCGTTTTTCTCCCGCTTCACATGTATGTTATATATACACATATGCACACACGTACAATACATTTATTTTTGACAAAGGCACAACTTCAGTATTTTTATACCTTCTTTCCTTCTCTTGTCTGATTGCATTGACCAGACTTCCCAAACCCGCAATTCTCTTATCCTAACTTTAACGGAAACGCTTGGCTTGCTGTAAGCTTACTGCAGGTGGAGGCTTTGAGAGGGTTTTGTTGTCGTTGTTGTTTAGGGGATTTTTTTTTTTTTTTTTTTTTTTTTTTAATTTAAAGGGGGTAAATGAAGAAAATGGATTTTAAGAGCGTATTATAAAAGCCCAGTTTGGTTTGCGCCCCTTCGTGGAGCAGTTGGGCCCCCACCCCCCCCGGCCAACCCAATGCCCC